>VXAZ01005997.1:2083635-2110915 GCA_013399875.1 Gymnorhina tibicen
ACTTATTACTTTTTTTCAAAGAGTTTTTTTTCCCCCAAAAAAAAAAAAAAAAAAAAAGAAGAGGGCATTTGTGCTAAATTGCCCAATGCTAGTGTGATAACTGTCAAAAGTTTGACATCAAAGGGAACTAATATTATTCAGTTACCAGAGGAGCTGTCTGTCCAAATAAGAATATCTTAATTACTGAATCACAACGGTAGAAAAGGGAACAGATCTGAAAAGGAGAGGGGCTGTCGGGGGGGTGGGAGGGGGGGGGAGCTTTCAGTCTGTTCCTTTTTGATGAACCATCTATATTAGGCCACTGTGCGATTCTTAATCATGTTTAGTGGTTTATACCCTTTCTCTCTCCCCACCGGTCCTCTGAACTTTATAACTATATGTAAACACGTTGTCAGTTTGAAAATAATCTTCTCTGGGTTCTTGTTAGAAGAAATTTCAATCTTCTTCAGTTCTAGATTAGGCAGTCTAGTTTTCTCTATCAGTGAATGGACTGGGTTTCTTGGACAATAATGTGCCAATTGTTGATGGTTTGTGACCCATAAAATGTGAGGGTGACTATTCTGGCTTTGGTATGTAATTATGCAAAACACTTTCTATAAAGGCTTGCCATCTGATCTAATGACAGTCCCTGCGGTCTATTTCAAAAAGGGAGGGTCTCTATATACAGCTCCTGAGAGAAAGAAAAGTAACATTTTGTTTTAATACAAGTTTTATGGGAAAAATGGATAAACATAGAAACAGCTGAACACATAGGCAAAGCGTTTTCGGGGCAAATTAAACCAAGGAGGAGATATTTTCATAAGTTCAGCAGAGCAACACCACGGGTCTACAGCATCGGGGTAGGGACAAATGATGTGAAATCCCCATAGAAAAAAAAAATTATCTTCAACTCCTAAGCACCTTGGAAGGGATGGGAGGTCGCCGGGAAGGAGGTGGACGCCGGGGATCCCGCACCAGCCTCCCACCTCTGCGAGATTTTGCCATCCCACAAGAGTCATTTATTTCCCCCCTTTTTAAGCTGCAGAGCAAGGCGGGGTCCTACCTTAGCCAGCCCGTGAAAATGAGCTGGGCACTTGGAATAACACCTACCATGCCATTCAATGGACGGCTGTTCCACCTGAGAAATTAACGCCAACAATGTAAAATGTAATAAAAATAACCAGGATCGGCATCACCAGCTCCATCTTCCCCTCCAAAGAGCCTGGACAACAGAGGGTTTCTTTAAGCAGGTGAACAGGAGGGTAGGAAGGAGACATAAACGTTTCCTTAAAGAAAAGGGGGAAAGTTAGAGATGTTTGGGGTTTTTTTAATACATTATTTATATTTTTCCCATTCCTCCCCCGCTCCCTCCCCCCCCCTTTCTGCTTTCTTGAAAGGAGGGACGCTAAAGGGCTTCGGCTGCTTTGGTTGCTATCAAATGACATTGCTACTACGTCACGGGACAAAACATAAACACTGCTGCCAATTTAAATTGATGTATAAAGATTAATGGGAGATGAAGCATACTAACAACCTGGATTATAAAGGCAGGAATAGTTATTATTTCTCCAGAGCACATCCATGTATACAGAGAGCCATAGGGAGCACATGCTCATCGCTAGAATTTTATCTCTCCACATAGGCATGATGTGTGTCCACCGTGACATGTTTAATTCCCCCGTGGACTAAACTAATACGATTTAAAAAAAAATAAAAAGAAGAAGAAAGTAAGCAAGAAAGGCTGATTAAAAGGGAGAATCAACAAAATATCAACATGCCACAGAGAGGAAGGAGGAATAGATAATTAGAAGCAAAAGAGGAGCAGGTAATTATGATCTGAAATTAAACATGATGTTTAAGACGTCTCCTTTGTACTGCAGTGAAGATTTCAGATTCATACACATAATAAACACTCAGGTTGTCATCTGGAGGTGCAAATCTGAAAGATATTCCAACAAATGAAGTGCTGGCAGAGAGAGGTATAAAGAGATCTCCGCCTGTCAGGGGTCAGACAGCCTGAGATTGCTTCTAGAGATCTTTTGAAAATTTCACACGATTGAAGGCTTAGGGGCTTTGCTGTGTTCGCATTTCAAACTCAGATCAGCGGGATCACAATCAAAAATAGAGGTCTGGAAAATTTTGATGCAAAAATGGCCACAGGCTCCACTGGTTTTTTTTTTTCCTTCTTCTTCTTCTTCTCCCAGACAGATACTCTGACATGACTATGATCCCGGGGATGACAGAGTTGTCAGAAAAGAAAGGGAAAATAGCATCTTGTCTTGTAACTTCCTATCAGTCAAAAGGAATTTAGGATCCTCTTTCCAATAAAAGAGAGGGAGAAGGAGCAAGAGGGGGAGCGGGGGAAGACGAGGTTTTCTTACTGAGCAAAGAAAAGTGAAGAGAGTTCTGTGTTTCATAATTAATATTCCACACCTAAACGTTTCTGATCTCTTCCCTTTACAGTCCTCCCACCCCATCACCTTCTTCTTCTCTACAATTTCAATTTTAGATCAATCCATGTCCTCTGAAACCGTGTGCACAAGTGATAAAATACTGGCTACATGTGTATTCGTGTCTAATACTGTATCATTCATCCGATACGCTTCAATGAGATATATTACATTTTTTACTCGAACTTAGTGTAACTACATGATTTTTGCTACAAATATCTCGTACCGTTATTTTTATATTGAAAACATTAAATCGTTCTAATAAAATATGTTTAAGGTCTGAAAAGTAAGTCTTCAAAAAGGAAGGAAATAGAAAATTTAGAAGTGTCCTAAGAGCCGAAGAACAGCAACAGAAGGATTAAAGCAACGGGAATTGTGTTAAAACATATATTCAGTATATCCTATTTATAACTCTTTTGGCAAGGTCAGGTGCAATAGGAAGTGTTTTATCATCTCAGCTATTTCAAATTAATTGCTATTGATTTGTTGACCAGGAGGAAGAGTAGTTAGCTCAGGTCTAATTATTGTGGTTTCTAAAAGAAATGATGCGGGTAACTTTCCAAAGGAAACGAGCTGGGTTTGGAAATCGGACCTTGCCGGGATGCTCTTTCCTAATTAGCTGCGAGGCGAGTGCTTGGGACCTCGAACCACCCGAAAGTTTCCCTCTCTGTGTTTTACCCCTGGATGCTCTGCAAGCCAGGTCCTAAGAATTAGTAAAAATTCCCCGATATTGCACACCCTACACATGGTTTTTTGTTGGATTGATTTTTTTATACTAACTTCTGTGGTGCCGTGTGCGCTTCTTCAGGTAAGGAGAGGACACAGAAGGAGCGAAAATGTGCTTTTAGTAATTGATCATATATATATATTTATACAATTTTTTTCTGTATGAAAGAAAAAAAATAAAAAGAAAGATGAATATATTTTTCTCCTTGGAAAGGATGAAAAAGGATTCGGACTCCACTGAGTAACCCAAGTTTCACAATCTCTTCAGAAATAAAACATAACTGCCCTTGCCACGCTGGGAAGCAGAAAATGACTTCTGCAAAATGCCTAAAATTATGATATTTGCATTGTTAAAGTTATGATAAGAAAGCCTGTATTTGAAACCGCCAAAGTTTCCCGTTCCCCCGCTCCTCCCCGAACGTGACAGTGGTAGCTCTGGCAAATGACATCTCAATAATGAACAAAACATTCATTTTTTTTTAACCTTGCCATCTGAAGCAAACAGTTAATTAACAAATAACCCCCACATTTTTCGTGGACCCCACTTTTTCTAAATGAAGGATGAGAACTTTAAGACGAAAAATTAACAACGAACTTGAGGGTGTGAAGAAAAAAAAACTTTTGAAGGATGTGTTTGGGGTGTATTTTCCTCTGCTGGGAATATTTCAGGGTTATGTCACAAAAATAAACCTTAAGCGGTAGTGGAAGCAATTTCTTGAAGATAATAAACAAGGCTAAAGAATTTAAAATAAAATAATTCGAGGATGCAGAAGTGGGTTGTTTTAAAGGATTATTCGAAATATCTTTTGCGGGGAGATTTTGGTTTTTCTCCCCAGAAAAGATAAACCAGAATTAGGAGGATTCGGGTTTTTGTGCTCTTCTGCCTGTACCTGGATGGTGACGTGTTTGCAATCCAGACTTTCGGGTACAACTTTAGAAATAAGGAAATAAAGAGAGAAAATCAGAGAAACAGAATTACAAAGACTCAAGATTAAAGGCATTCTACGGAGAGAGGGGAGAAATAGAAATAAGTAAATTTTTAAGAACTATTTCCCTCCTTGGGGAAAAAAAAATCCTAGAATTTTTCCACATGTACAACATAAATGCCAGCTTCTGCCGAATTTCCGGCTTTCAGCTGAACAAACTGTATTCGCGGAGAAAAAAAAGCCGAAAAATTTACGCAAGTCCTAACCTTGCCATCGAGCTGCTCTGTAAACCAGCACGTTTGTGCTCGCATCGCGTGGATATTTTTTAATCTCTGGAAGGGTCCCGTCCCGCTGCGGGGAGTTCGTACCTGGTCAGAGGGGAGGGAGGGGAGGAAAAGCAGCAAACGAACTTGGCAGGAGGGAATCGTTGCCATTCTGGGCAAGGACGTGGGGCAGGAGTTTAACTCTCAAACTTTTACTTGGTAAGAGTAGAAAAACTGAAAAACTAACGAGCCGGCTTGCGGGGAGGGCGGTGGGCGCAGGATTGAAGTGGTGATGCCCCCTCCTGCGGGCTGAGGGAGAGGAGGGGGGGAATTTGTATTCCTTTCACCCTAGAGATGGACAAGATTGTCCTGACAACTGCAAAACGCGGGGGTTCGGACCTTTGTTCTGGGGCTGGCGATTGCAATTTGGAGGTGGCGACTTGTGTTTTCTCCCTTTTTAAAGAAAAAGGGACGGTGCACCGATGGAGATTTCTTTTCCTGAATAAAGTTTTCACAGACCGAGAATGGATTTTTGGGGGGTCGTTTTCTTTTTCTTTTCTTTTTCTTCTCTTCTTCTTTTCTTTTCTTTTTCTTTTATTTTTGTTTTGAAGCGTGGCCAACAGCTCTCTAAGAAACGTGGAAATTAATGGGAACTCTCCTGGTGACTACAGCCCACTTGGTGAAAGCGTCGCTAAATCTGGGCAGGAGCTGGCGAACGGGCCCGATCCTGTCTCCCTTCCTCAGGGAAATCCACCTGGCTCTCATCCTGGTCTCTGTAATTTTGGGGGGGAGCGGTAGGTGTGTTAGTTTTAGTTCCCCAAACCCGGATGCCCCATCCCATCTTCCTCCCCGCCCCACCTCCGCCATCCAACCTCCCCCTCCCGCTGCCCCACGACCACGCAGGACGAGCTCAGTGCAAACAGCGGGATCAAGTCCCAGCTGGCTCCGGGTGCTGGATGAGATTCCCGGGCCCTATCCCGCTCCCTCTCCGGGGGTACCGCTTGTTCCCCCCCACACGTGTACCCCCTGTCGGGGTCAGCCCGCTGCGGGCGGGGGCCGGGGCCCGGCGAGGTGGAAACCGCCCCACTCCCACGTGTCGGGCTGAAAACACCTCCCACGGCACACACCACCTTTTCCTATACCCCCGAGTCAATGAAATCCTCCTTAAATCTTCCCGATTGCAACTGGAGACGGCAGCTAATATTACCGTCAGTGGAAATGGGAGCTGCTGGACTTACGGGGACTTTCACTCGGGTTTTTTACCTGGGGGATTTAGGGCTTCTCTCGGACCCCGTTTTCTGAGCGCACCTCGCAGCCCTGGCGTGAGACACTCATTGCCTCCTGCACGGGGTTAATCCCGGGCTGGCAGTGAGTGTTTGACCAAAGTCTATAGGTATGGCCTGTAATGTATATAATGCCCCGTGCGTGTTTCTCATGGAAGTGGGGTTTGCTGAAGGTGTGCGGGGGTGTCAGCGGGTGGCACACACAGCCCCAGCCGCGGGTGGATGTCCCACTGCGGGATGCCAGTGTGTGCCCTGAGGTGTTTGCAGACACCTGGTTTGGGGGACCAGGAACGGAGGGGACCGGCCGAGAGGTACCGCCAGAATTATTCCCAGGCACCAAACACTGCTGTGGAGATTTCACATGATCTTCCTAATTCCATGTTTTATATTTTATGATTTCTTGCCAGCATCACAGTGTGTTTCTGTTTAGATATACTAAGCTCCTTGAAATTAATTAACCTGTGGTCAGCAACAAAAAAAAAAAAGTAATACTGGTTAAGCTATATTCCTTTACAACGTTTGGTCACAGTTAGTTACAGAATTTTCCAGCTGTGAGGATGATGTACACTATTTACTGTAATTGAATTGCTGTTATAACACCTTTCAAGAGGAAAAGTGATACATGACAAAAGTTGAGCTGACGCAGGGGCCCCCTTTTATCCCTCCCCCCTCCCCCCAAGCTTATCTGGAATAAAAACTTCACCACGGAGAGTCCCCACTCGTGTCCTCCCCGGGGGTGGGTGAGGACCTCGGCCCCGCACAGCGGTGCGGATCCCCTCCGCACCCGCGCTCCGCTGCCAGCCCGCAGCGAGAGGCGCTTCGGCCCCTCAAACTGCGCATCCCGAGGGAATTCCCGGCTGGACCAGGCACCGGGCTCAGCCCCGCGCCTCGGCGCTGCCCGGGCGTATCAGCCACAAACTGGCGGAGGAGGGGGAGAGAGTGCTCGCTTACAGCCCAAAGCGCCGAAAACAGCCGTTCTCGTGTTTGGGGAGGCAACTGGATTTATTTCCATCCGACCAGTAATAGATTCTCTAGAGCATCTGAGAGATTATTTTATAAAGCAAATTCAAACCGGGCTGTTCATTAGATCCCATTATTATGAAAAGGGAATCATCAGCTGGGAAAAAAAATCTGTCTAATTTGGAGGGAAAAGACCACAGATTTTAAATAATTTCTGTAACTTTTGCTACCTTTGGCGGTTTTGGCAAGAGAACAAATAAAAACCCGGAGGAGTTAGAAGTGTTTTTTCCTCTCTCTCAATTTTTTTTCTCTTCTCAGTGCCACACAGCAGCCTTTCCTCCTTCAACTTCAAAGAGGACTGAAAGGACAAACATTCTGATACAGCTAATAATACACGGAGAGAAAGAATTTGCATTCCTTAGCAAATATGAGTGCTCATTAATAGAATCATGTATTTGGCTGAGAACATCTTGCCAGTACAGCTGGGAAATAGAAAGTGGTCGTGTGGGGAGGGTTTGAGGAAGAGTTTTGATTGACGCTGTAGGAGCCACATCACCCCCCTTTCCCCCAGTCATCCATATCAGGTCAACGATTACTATTAAAAAAAATAGTAAAGTAATAATCATAAAGGAACAGATGGGGACAGAGTGCCCTGCGACTTCTGAAAGGCACAGCAAGGACTCGCTGCCTAGAAATTCATCAAGATAATGCTAATTGCACTCTCAGGCCGTGCCGCAACCGCCCTGCTGGGGGTCCCGCATCCGCGTCCGCATCCGCAGCGCATCCGTGCCCGCTCCGCGCCCGCCGCCCTCCCACCCCCGGGACCGCCCCGTACGCCCCGATTCCCTGTGAGCCCGCAGCTCTGACGGGGGAAGGACGGAGCTGTGGCTGCGAGGGTGGGCGCGGAGAGGCGCGGAGGGGCGCGGAGGGCAGCGATCCCTTCCTCCCTCCCCACGGCCGCCGGACCCTTCCCCGCAGGGCTCGGGGCTCTCTCGCCCCCAGGCTCCGGCGGGCCCCTCACGGGGCATTAACCTGATTTATTCCCGACCTGGCTCTGGGGTACAGCCCCGGGGGGGGACACCTTCACAGGGAACACTCGTTTTTGGCATCGCCATGGGGTGCAGCTTCCCTCAGGGCCATCGCCGGGAGTTCTCCTCCCAACACTTCCGTAGGCTCTGACTGAGATGACTCTCCCAAATAGGTGTGGTGGGAACTGAGAAACAAAATTAAATTTTGAATTGAAAATTCAAATTTTCAATTCTGATTGAAACTTTGTTCGTTTGACTGAGATGAAGAGGATTCTTGTGATTATCCAAAGCTTATTTTACCCTCATGAGAGCTCTAATTTAGTTCTTATATTCCCTACTGTAAATCCAAACTTACTGTTCCCTGTAGAGAAGTCTTCTCCAAGAGGGAATAAATAAAAATCAGCTTGACACAGACCCCGGGAAAGTTTACAGACACCCAGGTGGTGGCTTTCCTGTTCTCAGCACAATAAATTATATAAAAAAGAGAAAACCTTAGAGAAATTTAAAAACTACTCAGCCTTTTAAGGTGATTATCCTAACTTATGCCTACATTTACTGATTCCCGCCTCTCTACAAAGAAAAACTATAAAAATATCTGGCCAGCACAGACTGAGTAGGTGTGTCTGTGAGGAGATCCACAGTGAGGAGATGCTGAACTGGAATTGCAGCTCAACATCGGGACTATAATTTGGTCTCCTGGGTTCCCAATTTTAAAAGTGTCATAATTATCAGGATTTTAAAGGTGAACGATATATTTCAAACTCTTATTTTGAAGGACCCCGTGAGTTTATTTTTCACTTCAGTCTTGAACATCGGTTTTGGATATCTTTGTAGAAGATTACCCTTAATTAATTAAGATGCAAGGTTGGGAGCTTGGTGTAAGCACAGAGTAAGGTTACAGCCCTTGCTGAGAGTCTTACTCCATCAAAATTTGGTGCTAATAATTTCCTTATAGATTTTAACTCTTTCAATCTTATTTATAGAAGTTACCTTTACTTGTGAGTTTCTTTAGTTTTAGTTAATTTGGAAGTGCTTTTTAGATATTACTTGAGTGTATTTTTATTGCTCCAACACAGCTGAACATAGCTTGGCTTTGACTTTAGCAGACTTTATTTCATTGGAGATGCACATGAATGCCAGAGGAATGCACTGGGAATGCATCCCATGTGGTTCTCCAGGATGGTTTGTGTATGGCAAGAGCAGAAATGTGGATTTGCTTCAAAGAAATCCTGCATTTTATCAACATAATCTGTAGAAATTATCACTCAGGGGCCTGCTGTTGACTTAGGCCCAGTGGTCATTGGTCTAACAACCTTCTGACTGAGCTTGGGATTAAAAAGTCAAAAATCTGTTTTTCATTCAGCAAGTGGGACCCTCCATCTGAGCACATTGATGTCTGCAGTGACTCTTTGTTCTGTCCCAGTGGTCCCCAGCCCACGCTGGTCTTGGGATAATAACATCAAGCAAGGAATGCACTGTCTTTTTTTTTTTTCCTCACCTCTCCCCATCCTTTTTAACTCCTATGGCTGTGAGCAGCCTCAGAGGGTCCATAAGGTTAACAAATTGGGAATTTCAAACCCCTTTGTTTCAGCCTCCCCTGAAACACGCCTGTTGGCTTTGCTGCGGGGCCTTGAACCCAGGAATCCCTCCTGACCCACAGCCCCAAGGCCCTCCGAGCTCTCAGGGACAGACTTAGCAGGGGACTGCCCCAGGGTGAGGAGCCCAGATCTTTGGGGATGAAACAAAATGTTTCAGATGTGATGAATTGGACATCTGTTTCATCAGAGGGAAAGAAAGGAAAAATTCATCAGCTCTAATGAGAGATGCAAAGATATTTTGGTATGTTGATAGGCTGCCTCCTGCTCCTCACAGCTGGAACAAACACGCTTCCTAATCTATTGGCCCCTAGGAACGATTTTTTTTTCCCTAGGTAATATCTTTTCTTCACATCAGATCACTGAAGTATCAGTAGCATGCACTCGATGCTTTGCATTGTGCTCTTCAGCAGTTTTGGGTCACTGCCAGCCTCCAATTTACCTGCAAGTTCCCTTCTCTCTGGGATGTGGATCCACTCCATACTGGATTTCTTAAATGTGATCTTGTCTTCCTGTGCAAGCTTTTATTTTTTTATTCAGCAGCTCTACTAGGGCAAAAATAATTTTGTTTCTCTGCTAACATAGTCAGGGGATCTGCTTTTACCCTGAGTTTATCTTGTAGACCTACCTCTTCTAAATGCTCCCATGCCCTCTAAATGTGGTGAACAGGCTTTAGGGACATGTTTTTTCTTACACTGAGAGCATCTCAGTGTCACCCATCCCCTGCAGTGGTCCGTAGCTCAGTGCTGATGGACACTCCTATGTGCTGGCTGTTCTATCAAGGGACTGTTAAAACCCCCCTGAGACTTTTATTAGCAGCTTTGTGTGGACTCTGAATGGTGCTACAGCATGTCCTTGGACCTGATCACCTTTTCCCCTTTGGACATGTGTTGGTTTCTTGCACAGATTCAGTTCTTGCAAACTGAACTCTTCAATTCTTTGTGCAAAATTATTTTTCCTGTAAATACAATATAATTGATGGAGCCTTCTCTGGAAAGAATTTCCTCTCCAACTCCTGTTTACTCTGTTCCCAGGTACAGTGTTATTCTAGGTGCAGGTCTTTTGTTTTTATTTGTACTTTCCTCCTTGCAAGAGGTGGCAGGAGGCCAAGCTCTGCCCGAGCCATCTTGCACACCACGGGCTGAACGATGCCGTGAAAGATGTCTCTGCTTCTAACCCCAAGTGTGTGCTTTTCATCTGAAAGGCTGTGACCAGAGATGGTGCAAGCTCAGCTGGGACTTTAGCCAGACACTTGCAGACCAAGTTTTACAGCATTGCCTGAGAGGGGCAGAGTAGACATCTGCCTTTTCCTGGACATCCTTGCAGCTGTCCCAGCAGTGGTCTGATTCCAAAGTGCTGTCACCCACGTTTATTCAATACTTGACGTAGTAGAGGCTCTTCAGGAAGCTTCAGGATCCTGTCTGAAGCTCCTGATAACAGCTTGTTGTGCTGTTGACACGGTTGCAGATCCTGTGACTCCCCAGATTTCTTTTTTTAGAAGTAGCATTCCAGCTCTCTCTGGTTTTTTTTAAGCCTCCCTTTCATTAAATTGTGCTGATGACACAGAAAATTGTCAGCTGTCCATTCTTTCCCTAGACAGGGACTATATCTGTATGTATATATATGTATATATGTATGTATAATCAAGGCAAGGGGAGGAAAGGGTCAGGTGTTGCTATGGAAAGAGACTATTAATCTGTGACAGAACCGGTGTTACGGGAGGTGAGAGCCTTCTCCTGCACAAAATAAGCCTTTAAAGGGAAGCTCACCAGCCTTTCTCCAGGGGACACCTGCCCCGAGTTTGCTGATTTGGTAATTTGATCCCCTTTTTGCTCAACTTTGATGATGGCTTTTCAACCAGATTTTCACTGATCTAAACGTAGCCCAGTCTTAACTAGTCTGGATTAAATTAGAAAGAAGATTTGTATGAGGTATTGCCTTGAATGCTTTACAAAGATCTTGATGGCCAGGTCCTGGAGATTAACATAAGTTTCTCAGAAATTCTGTGATGGTTTATGCCAGCCAAGCACCATGCATCAGACATCTTTCACTTTTAGTAGATGTATCCAAAAAGAAAGAAGTGAAAATTGAAGCAAGAGGAGAGATGAATCACTTTCCCATCTATTCTGTTAAAATGATGTCCCTTGCAGACCCCACCTGGGTATCACTCCGGTCCATCCTGGGCATGGTTTCACCAGGGACAGTCAAGTCAACCAGCCTGCAGCAAATGAAACCAGCTCTGCTTTTATCCACTAACTTTGTCACTGACCAGGAGGATGGAGCAGAAGGAATCCTCCTTTGGAGGTGCCTTTGCAGAACTGGTTTCTCTTTGCTCCATGCATGGACATCCAAGCACACACAAGTGGCTTCATCTTCCCAAGGCTCCCAGTGAGGAGGGGGTTGAAGCAGCCACTCCTGACCCACAAATTGATCTTCACCTGAGAGCCCCACAAAGTATGTGAACGAGCAGAACAAGACCCTCTTGGGTTCATTGGCCTGGTATGAGGCTCACACACACCAAGCAATGTGCCACAAGCAACATTTTATTTTTGTTCTGCCTGGCAGTCTCAGTTTCAACCCTTTAAAATTTTTCCTTTGCCACAGGAAGCGTCGGAGGACTGTGCATCAAGCGCTGTGTACAATAAGAAGAGTTGGCTTAAATATTAAAGTATTAACATTTCCTTGGGTGTCCCTTATCTCTAGCATTTTAAAATTTTCTTCAGCGTTTATTTGATTGATTCTGAGATTTTTGTATTGCTTTGGGCCTTTAAATCCTGGTAAGAAATCACTGTGTCTGGTTTTTAAATCTTTGCAATCTGAACATTTCTCCTCACAGGCACAGGTGTGTGTGTGTGCATACATGTGTGTACACAGAAAAATGGGGTTCTGTGCCTCACTGGAAATCAAACCTGGGAAATGGAGGGGAGCTGTTTCCTCTACAGCATTTAGAAATATTCCATGACACCTTTCTGCCTTTTACAGAGTGGATTTTACTGCAAAACCAGCACTCAGAGAAGGGTTGTGGCCTCAGCGTTGCCTTAGGGTCATTTCTCCTTTCCCACCCAGCTCAGCAGTAATGTTTTCAGTCAAGAATGGTGATGGACACAGGGTATCAATCACAGGGGCTCTCATGAACTTCCCAATAATAAAACAGGTAAAGTTCTGTGATCCAGCCATCACTGCTCAAGTAATTTGAGCATCAAGGCATACTGAGCTGATGATCAGCTGCTGCATGGTGCTACCAGGTCAAATAATGGGGGTATAAATTAGAAAAAAACCCACCTGGCCTTCTCAGAACTTTGTCATACAATTCAAGATGCTGTCTGAGGTGATAATCAGTGGTCACTGGTGACAAGATGACTGGTGAGAAGAGGAAGGAAGCAAGAGCTCATGGTATGCCAGGGGCAGACAAAAGAAAAATCAGGAATAAACAAAGCATACCTCCCAGAGCAAAGAGATTACTGAGAGAGAAGGGATGTTTTTGCAGCAAAGAGCGGGTTTTCTTCACAAATGGGCCTGAATGGCACCATTATAGAGATGGGGGTGCATTTCCTTTCTTGGGAATCCATGGCTTGTTTGCTAGTGAGGGAAGAGGGATGCAATCTCCTTGGTCCTACCAGTAAATCTATCCCAAATAAAAGCAAATTTGAGTAAATTGGATGAGGGTTTTGTTTGCTTTTGTGGGGTTGTTTTGCGTGAAAACATGTGCCTTGTTAGGTGGTGTCCATCCACATCACTGCAAGTGCTCCTCGAATCCAAAAGTGTTTACAGGGTAAATTTCAAATGAAGAAAACTCCCACTGTCCATTTTAAATTAAGGGACAACTTATGAGACAGATTTTCTGCTACATTTGACCTATCTGCTACAGTCTTGACAATTTTTTTTAAAAGCTGTCACCTCAGTACCACTTCTTAAGTGACAGGAAAGAGGGACTATCCACTCCTGTAGAAGAAGTGCCACGAAGAGAGGATTGGGGGAATGGAGGGAAAGAGGCAGTTGTAGAAGTTGTGGCTGAACAGATGATCCAAGCTGGCATCACTGATGAAAAAGAAACTGAGATACAGTAAGAAAGAACAAAATATGTAAAAGAAGAAAGAACATGGGCATCTGGGAAGTGAGGTTAAGAAGTATGACCTTGCTGAAGGATGGAAAAAAAAGCAGTGTAAAGGATATCTGAAGGATAGGCACAGGATGGTGGGAAAAGTGATTTGTCACTTGGTTTTTGGGATGGGCAGACAGACGGGAGGCTGTGGTGAGGAAGGAGACACAGAAAGGGGCACACAGCAGACCAGGCTGGCCCTCAGAAGGGAGGTGGGGGGAAGGTGACAGGCGGTGCAGGTTGGGGGGAGGCGGGGATGGCTGCCAGCCCGCGTGGTGATGGGGTGGCATTGTCAGTGCTGGTACTGTCAGGGATGGCAGATGACAGGAGCAGGATATGGGGAATACGGGAGGAGAAAGCGCTCTCAGCCCCCACCACTGACATGGGAGGGGTGAGTTCAGCTTCCATCTCTCAGTGTAGTTCCTCAAAATCTGGGGCCATCTGGACACAGTCCTGTCCCTCCTACAAGCTGTCAGCAGCACCGAGGGATTGCTCTGGCAGCCAGGACTCCCTGGCACATCCAAGAGCCTCCGTGCTCATGGCCAGAAGGGCAGATGGCACTGGATCCACTACAGTGGCTTTGCACCACCTGGTGTCCCCTGTGCGGGGGAGTCCTGCAGAGCCAGGTGAGCCTGGCCCTGGGCATGGTCCTGTCACTCAGCCGGGTGCTGCAGAGCCACAGCGCCATGAGGGGACACCTGAACACCTTGGAGGATGGGAGCCACGGTGTGAACGTTCAGGACGGCCACGTTTGGTTCTGGCTGGCTGTGTTATGTCAGGCATCACCAGAGCAACAGCCTGAGATGGGTGACAAAGCAGCAGAGTGAGAACTCGGCTGACACAACGTCTGCAAAGGAACAGATATTTGCAGTGATCAGCGTCTTCAACCCCATCTCCTCAGCACTTCCTCTGCCCATAAATTAAAATTTGGGCTGGTGTTTTGAGTTGCTCCAGCAATGGGTATGAGTAGGGGTTGTTGAAAGTGTTGGCCATTCCTGCTTGTTCTCACCTGTACATCAGGGATTATTTTATTCAAGAAATGTTTTGCTAACCCTCAGCCTCCCCAAGAACAACACTGGTTTATTACAGCAAATCTGATAGGGGGGATCTGCAAAATGAGTGCTTTGGGATAAGAAAGAGATATGTGGTTTTTTTACTTCAAGCTGCAGAAAACAATGCCAAGGATTGCAGCTCTTCATTCTACAAAAAACCAAACCAAACTCAACAAACAAACACACAAAATTAAAAAATCATGCCAAAAATCAAGGCTTGTAATAAGGACAGTATAAAATTTTGTATTAGAGGAGATGACATGGGAAGCAAGTGGTGACTGTGAATTGGTTAAAGGGCCAGTTCTCCCTGGCTGAGGAGGGCTGGCTGTTTCTCCTGTCACCCCAGTCATTGCCTCCTCATAGAGGTTGTTCCTGGGAGAAGGAAGAGGTTGTGTCTGACTTGCCCAGCCCTCAGCCCTAACAAACTCTTCTGGCAGAGGAGACTCTGAGACTTTTAGTTTGAATCCCATATGTGCATGTATTTCTTTCACTGGAAAATAAAAATGCTTAAAAATGAATGACATCTATTTCTGTTAAATTGTAAGACTTCTCCAATCTAGGTATGATATTCAGACCAAAACTTTTGAGGCAGAGATCCTCCCAGAAGAAAAACAAATTTACCCACAGTGAAGATACCCACAGAGTGAAACAGAAACATAAATAGAAGGTTTGAACACAAGTTTTCCCTACACGATAAATGGGTTCCCCAAGCATTGATTTATTAGTCATTCAGTAAAGTGGAGGAGAAAAAAAGAGAATAAAACAGATTCTGGATTGATGAATTTGCAAATGTTTTAAATTTATTTTATCATATAACATGAAAATACATGCAATGAATTCATACATAAACAAATAATTAAATATCTATAAACACACAGATAAGTGTGCACACATACTGCACTTGTAGAAAGCAGAGCTCAGTTTCAAAAACTGATCTCAAACCATTCTAGACTGCCCAGCTTTACACTGGGACAGCAGTCACTGTATGATTACACACTCTGCCTGGGGCTGCACTGACGTGACAATTTAGGAAGTACACCTAAATGAGTGGTCTGAAGTGTGTGACACCAGCCCCTGTGATTGCCCACCCCAAACTCCCCTTTTAGACAGGGTGAAAAGATGAAACCCAGTGACACTGTAGCCTTGGCACAGGTGCTTGACAGAACACTCTAAGTGTGGTGGATGTGGTTCAGGGGAGGGACACATTAGCTGCAAATATCATTAAAGCACCCACCAATTTAAAAATGCATAAAATGCTTAAGAAAGGGAGCCATAGCAAAACCTGTTAGTGGTAAAATTGGAAAGAGAAACACTGTGTGCCCAACTGGTTAAATCATGACGGAGGGCAAAATCAAGTGAAAAATAAACACCAGATTTAGAAGCACACTTGATATATCTTGCAGACTGCAGGAGCTGGTGCCACTGAGGAAGAGATGCCTATAACCACATCAAAACTTCCCAGTCCTGTTCAGACCTACACGTAATATTTGTACCCTGCAGAGTCTCAGCCACCTCCACTCAAGCAGTGAGCGGGCAGTGACCCAACTCTACCCTTGCCGTCCCTGCTGACAGAGAGGACTGGACTCACTCTCAGAACAGATTCATCTTCATAGAATCGTGGAGCCATAGAATCCCAGAATGGTTTGGGTTGGGAGAGACCAAAAGATCATCTCTTTGCAACCCCCCCTGCCATGGCCAGGGACACTATTCACTATCCCAGGTTGCTCCAAGCCCCATCCAACCTGGTCTTGAACACTTCCAGGGAAGGTGCAGCCACAACTTCTCTATGCCAGGGCCTCACCACCCTCACAAGGAAGAATTTCTTTCTAATATCTAATCTAAATCTACCCTCCTTCAGCTTAAAACCATTACCACTCATCCTATCACTACACTCCCTAATATCTTGAACATCTATATCACCTCTAAGGATCTAGAGGCAGTTTTGCAATCAAGAGAAAAAATTTCAGGAGAATGGTATTTATACCTGTTAGATGACTTCAGTGCTCAACATCAACTGATTTCAACACAGGAGAAGTTTTTAAAACTTCTTTTATTTTCCTGATTTCCTCCTATGAACACAGCTTCTGGGTGTCCAAGCTCTCACGAAAAATCGAAGGAAGCCGGCAGGCAAAGCAAAAGCACAGTTGTCACTTTAGTTTACTCATGCTTGTCCCAAAACATGAAAAGAGGCTTTTTCTCACTTTGGCTTTTTTTTAATGCACTCGTGCAACACAGTTGTGTTGGGAGTTAAACTTCTTATTGTCATGTTGGAAACCCAAACTGTGAATGCAAATCTCCTGATGGCTTAGTACCAGACCTCTGAGTCTCATTGCAGAGACATCTTTGAAAATTTGGCCTCATTTTGTAGTGACAAAGTGACAGATTCCTCTTGTAAGGAAATTCTGGTGAGCAGAGTGCCTGGAGGTTTGGCTAATTTGCTAGGATTACAATTTGGGTTTTAATGACAGTAGCTTAGTTTTCCTTCAAACCAGCCATCAAAATAGAGCCCTGCTTTTAGAGAAAACCAAATCCACAAAAATACAGAAGTATTTTCTACAGAAGTATTTTCTACAGAAGTATTTTCTACAGAAGTAGAGTTATCCCACCTGACTGGTGTTCCAAAGCTCCCAACTAAGCCTGTGTTCCCCTTGTCACATCTCCTCTGCTAGAACCTGGGTCTGGTTTTTAATGTTCTTGCATCGCTTTGAGCAGCCAGGGTTCTTGGGAAACTCACCCTGTTTACTTCAGAAATTAATTGTGATTTCTGGCTCACGCTGATCCCGAGCATATACCTTATCTTATCCTTTTAGGCTCTCATTTAAGGACCTAGTGGGATGGGTAGGATGGCTCCCCTTCTCCCATCCTGAGCTTGCATTGCTCTGCCACACAAAAGGGAAGCCTTGTGCCATGATCAAGTCCACCAATTCCTTCACTTGTTCAAAGACACCTTTTTGTGATAGAAATTCTTCTCAAGCCCTTGCCAATTAAGCTCAGTTTAATAACTCTGACCATTTATGTGACATATTTCATCTTGGAAGAGCTAATAAAACCACAAATTGCTGTTCACAGTGCTCCCAAGAGGCAGATCATCATTATCACATTCTCAATCCTTTGATAGGGAAACTGAGGCAATGTGTTTTTAGGACAACAGAGTGGAGTCTTTGCCACACCACCCAGGTGAGTTCAGTGCTGTGCAGTTCCCATGTGGGACAAAATCTTCTTCTGCTGGGTATAATGGGAGAATCTCCTGTTTTTCAGGAAGATGCAAAGATGAAAAGGGGGAGCCAGGCCATGATAATGATGTCTGTGTATCTTCCAATTCTCTCCTGGGTATTTGAACTTAAAATGTCAGCAACACTCTTTTCCCTTGCTCTCAAGAGGAAAGCTATATCTGGAGTAGGGCAACATGCCTTAATTTGAGAAATTTAATGTCTTCGAAGCACTACCAAAGCACAATTAGCAAATAAAAAAAAAACCCCAGAAGTCAAGGCAGGAGACCTGAGTATGTAGTTCAAACATCAAAGGAATATTACCTGTGCTTTCATCTCCCTTTCCTCTTGTGAGTCAAAGATACAACATATTACTGCATATTTTAAGCATTTTCTATTTTGAAAGCTTAAATGCCAATGTAATTACCCCAATGGTAATTTCTGTTGTGCTGTTCCAGGCTGGTACTTCAGCAGAGTCTCCTGGTTTTCACATGATTATCTCCATCTCTGCCTTTGATAGGTTTGTGTCCAATTCGCTCTGGATTTGAACTGGCCCACATTCCTTGAAAATCTGCTCTGAATGCTGTCAGACAAGGTATGGTACGTTTTTTGTGGGGCATTTTTGAGGTCCTATTATCACCTGGTTCCTCCATCCTCTTTCCCAAGTGCAGGATCACCTGGTTGCACCTAGACCCACAGCTCAGAGCAATCTGTAATGTAACTACCCGGAACAGAACGTAACTTTTACCTTTTTCTTTTTTTCCATCTTTCTTTCTTTAGAATGAACTTTGCCGTTGAGGATTATTGACAAATCTGCTTGAAAAAGATGCGTGAAGAACATCCTTTATGGTCCATCTTGTGGTAAAACGCGGGTATTTCTTTGCTCATTTGAATGTCAGTGGATTATTTATGCTGGTGCAATGTTTTCAAGAGATAAAATACTCCCCACTGTGCTACATGCAAATCTCTGCAATGTAAACATAAATAGTTGTTGCACATGCATAATCAAAGACATTTTTTATAATTATTGTTGGATAGTTCAGTCCTCTAATAGCATCATCTGGTGTAAATCAGTGTAGCTCTACTGAAGCCTGCAAAGCCCCTACCGATTTGTACCAGATGGGGCTCAGACTCTTCACTCTAAGTTTAGTCCTTCTTAAAAAAAGGAAAAAAAAAGAGAGAGAGAAAGAACCTGGTAGTCCTTGAAAATGAAGTTCTTTGTTCTTTCATGGGAAGCTGGTAGACCAAGAGTGGCAGGGACTTTTCTTGATCCATACTCAGCCCTTATCTAGGGAGAACATTTCTGCCATGAGGGAAAGCAGGAGGTTCTTTGCCAAGTGAGTTCTTGGCCCCTCTGCTCAGACTACTGCAAAGATTTGCCAGATAATGTCATTTATAACATGAACTCATCTCTGCCAAGATTTGGACCAAGACCACCAGCTCTTTAGCACGGGCCAGCAGACACTGCCAGATGCTAAGAATTTTCAGTCGTTCACAACCTGTGCTGCATTTTTAGACACTTAAAGGTAAAGGACTGGAAATCTGGTTTTCCGTCCCCAGAGCGATCTTGTTTCACTGTCATTCAGCATTATCTTTTCTCCAACATTGTACACAGCACAAAGAACTTTCTAAAGCTACTTTGACACCTGATTTGACTCCAGCTGAAGAAAACAACCTAATCTCATCCTTCTGGTGCTGTGTAGAAAACTGTGTTCTGAGTTAATATAAAATAAAACAATCAGTAGCAACTATTTTCACATATTAATTTAGACTACATCATCCAAATAGGTGCTAATGGAAGCTGCCCATGTGGATTTTAATGCTATAAATATACGTTTATTTCCAAATCGTCAACAATGTATTAACTGCTGTACACAGTGTTTTATCAACACACACAAAGTTAACTTTGCTTGCATAAAAAGAGGTGGAAAACTAGGAGTTTGCTCCCCCTCTTTTGAATGCTGACAGCAAAAATATCCACTAAATACGGAATATTACCTATTAATAATAGATTGGAGGAGAGAGTTTTGACAGAAGTGAAGAGTACACACATACACACAGTATAGATCTACCCACCTTTCAAACAACTAAAAGTCTGCATTACTGTGATCAGCTCTTTCAGGTTTACCTGTCAGAATTTTTTCCCCCTGTGTTCTCCATTTTTCGACAAGATCCTCCAAAAGAGTTGCTGTTATTCTCGTATAGGCTTGACGTGGACATAAACTTTCTTGCAAGAAGCCTGAGCTACTGTTAGCAGCTCCTGAAGAGCTCCAAGTCCGACGTGGGTTTAATTTGTGGTGAGTGCCATGGCAGAACTGTCTAACAATATAAGTCTGTTGGACATGTCGTCTGGGCTGTCACGTTCAATTTGCACATGACCTCCTGGCCAAAAAATGGGAAAGAAGTGGTAGAATGTGGGACTGAAAGCTTATATTATTGCTTTGACAGCTTCACTCATCTAGAAGTAATGCAAAATGCAATTTATATTTATACTCTCTGACCTTCTGTACAGAGAGTGAAACTATCTAATGATGGGCCACGGTAGCAGAGAAAGAAACAGATCTCAATACAGCTGGAATTTGTCTGCATTTTTTGCTTTTCAACCATTCAATTACAGTCAAAAGATAAATGAAACATGAAGAGTGCCTTGGTTAGGTAGTGACACAATTATTTTATAGTGAGTAGGTTCTGGCTTTGAGCCTTGGCAAAGGTTGCCATGCACGCCTTGTTTCACTAGATACAGATAATCTGCCTGCTCCCACCGGACAAATCCCCTCTGCTTGGAGGTGTGTCCTTCTGCCCGTCACAGGAGGAGAAGAAAGACACCAGCAACTCGGTACCACTCTTCCCCTGCATTTCAATATCCTCCAGAAAGGCTGATGCTCTAATCCTATTAACCACGATAAATCAAGTCAGGCCCGATTGTAAACGGGACGTGAGGCATTTCTGTGGAAAATAGGCAGAAAGGAAGAAGGTGCCACGTTCTGCTCATCTGAAGAGCAGCACATGGGTTTGTGTCCTCCCAGGGAAAAGAAATAAATACATCAGCCTTTGATTCTGACAGTATCCACCGGGTAACACCTGAAAACCCTTAACAACACGTCTCAGAGCTGATATTGTACTGCCACAGCTCAGCATCCTTCAGAGGGGTTCACTGCAGCCACGACTGTTGAGAGCAGCACAATTTGGCTCAAAAATTCAGCCTCCAGCTGCATCTGTTTCTCTCTTCTCATCCAAATGAGACACAGGATTTGAAGGAAGAGTTGCTTGCAGGAATAAGCATTAAGAGAAGATAGCAAACACAGAAAACAGAAAGTGTGGGGTTTATGCATCTCAGTGTATTTTGGACAACTACATCAGTTTGAACTCATCTCTTCACTCCATTGATCCATCCTGCTTTAAACAGGAGTCGATCCAAAGTCCACTGACCTTAGTAGTGAGAGTTTCGTAAATGGTTGGCTGTGAAACAGGTTTAGAAATTAGGTGTTCACACAAACCAGTCACTTGTTTTCTTTTCTGTCGTAATTGTTTTGTTCTGGTTTGTCATATTTTGCTCTTGTATATTGAATTAATAAAAAAAAAAGTCATCGGACAAAGATTTCAACTGATATCCAACTTTCTCCATGGAATTCTTTTTTTAAAAGATATGTGTTGACAATAATAAACCATGAAACTTTTGGTCACTATACAGTTAACATGGCAGAAAAGAATAAAAATGTGGAAACAGAGTCCATGAGAAGGTCATGTTCCGTAAATAAATACAAAAAGATGAGACAACTAAGACAAAAGAGTTCAATGATGAGAGGCTGAATGAAGATTATTATGTAATTTACCTTTCTTTTGGTTTGTTTCTGAGTGAAAAAGAACAGTTTGTCCAAACTATTAGTTATCCTACATGTTCAAAAATTCTTACTTCTGCACCTTTTGGAGTGGAATATGATTATATTTATTAAATTATCAGTAAACTTGGTATCTGGCTGATTTGTGTAACTTCTTCCCCTGGTCCCTGCAGGCTGGTGCACGCTCCTGGCTTTCCAGAGTGTAATGTTTCAGCCCATGGGTTTAAGACATGGGCCACACATGAGGACTGGGACCCCTGGGGTGACTCCCTGGAGGCGAGGGGCAACTCTGAGGATGACCACAGCTGTGTGAGGGGCACTTTGCAGCGTGAACCTCACAGTTGGTGCACATGGTTAAATCAATACCCACCTCCCCAGGGCTCCTCCAGCCACAGAACACTGCAGCCTGACCGGGGGGGATCTAACCAGGGGATCTGCTTCCCTTTCGTTCTTTTTTCCCTGCATGGACAGCTAGAATAGAAAACATGAGTTAAAACCACCAAAAAACTCCCCAGACAAAAACTCCCCAGGTCCAAAAAGTTGTCTAGGTCTAACTTCTGGTTCCACTACAGGCTTTGCCCTTGGCAGAAGGAGGAAAGGGATGAGGCCTCTGATTTGGGTGGGAGGGAGAGGAACTTCCCCAGGTAACTGCAAGGTTGCTTTTGAAACCTCTTGCCCAGCGGCTGGTACAGCAAGCAGTGTCTCCTCTCACACACTCCACAGATCTTTTCCAGCTGAGTCACTAAATCAGGAAAAAATGGAGCAGTTGAGCTGGCATTTTAGAGGACTGATTTAGAGGGGGGTGGGAGGAAGAAATCCCCCTCCTTTGTCTGTACCTTTTTTTTTTTCACCAAGCTGCTGGAGTGAAGCAGTTAATCGTGATTTTTTTTTCCATCATTTTTAATCCACAACCCTGCCCTGTACCTGCCCTTATAATCCCCTAGCATGTGCTGGTGACATCACACGGCCATCAGTTCCCAGCTCCATCCCTGTGACTGTCATTAACTGTTGCAAGCAAATGAAAAATGACTGGGAGACTCGGTGGCTCCCACCAGTGACCTTGGGTATTATTAGAATGACCTCGCTTTGGCTGGACCATAAAAAAAAAGAAAAACCTTTCTTGATATCATCGCTGGGGCTGACTGAGGCTGTTTGCAGTGAGGAGCAGGGAAAGGAGTGGAGAAAACCATTAAAGAAAGCAAAGTAAATGTTATGCAAAGATGCAGTGGCCATAAATACTTGATCAGAGGCTCAGCCCCAGCAGCAGCCCCGCAGCCTGACCCCTTGCCAGGACACGCTGGGCAATGCTGGGGTTACAGAGCACCTTGCTGGGAGTTTTTTAACCAACCTCCTCTTTGTTATTTGTTTGCTTGGGCTTTAAAGGAAAATAAATCGCATGTAACCACTTAAGGGCTTATTGGCCTCTCACACCTTATATTCTGACATGCTTTTCTGGTCCTACACACAACTCTGTAAGCAGAGGAGGGAACAGACTGGGCAGGATGAACATTTTTTGTGCAGTATAACACAAGGAAAACGGACGTTTGTGTCTCAGTGTACATACACATCCTCTGTGTCCAAACACACACGTGTACAGTGCATGTTTATTAATGTACATATGTATATGAGTATAAATACATACACAGCACTTAGAGATGTTCATATTTATGGTCGTGCATTATTCTCAATGCACAGGAATGTGGATGTAAAAGGAACGAATATTCATTGCACGTGTCTGATGTTGCCTTCTATATAATATATAATGGTATATATACCTGTATCATATAGTGGTCATGTTTCTTCCAGTGTACTCTAGACAAATTAGCAATAAAAATAAAGAACAAAAATAAGAGTCAGAATGAATAAGAATGAGAATGACAATGGGAATGAGAATAAGAATAAATAAGAATAATTCACGTATCTGGGCTGGGCCATGAGGATGTTCTGCTGCTTAGTGCCCTCTCTGGCAGGGACCAGGGCAGGGGCTGCCCAGGACCTCCAGCCCTGGTCCCAGTATGGTGCTGGGTGACCACACCAGGCTGTAATGCGCTACCCGGGAGGGCTGGGTAGCAACCGGCTGGCCTCGGGGTGCCTCGTTGTGAAATAGTTAAAGTCCTGGAGGCACACAAAAGCGATCCTCTCGCCGCTGTACAGCCTGGCTTCTCCGCTGTCAGCTGGAAATGGATCTGATGCCCTCTAGACTTTAACTCCCGACGAAAAGGGCATTTTATTACAGGTTATGACAAGTTGCAGAGAGACTTGGAGAACTCAATAAGAAGAAACAGCAAGTGGAATCAAGGGGCAGGAGGGGGGATGCTGCAGATGTTTGGCAGGCAGAGGAAGATGAGTTCAGACGGGAGGTGTGAGCAGGGCGCTGATGCCGGAGGTGTGAGCAGGGACGCTGATGCAGCCGGCCGGGAGCGCAGCGCATCCTCCCCCGCTCCTCGGAGCCCCTGCCCGGCAGAGCCCCGCTACCAGCGCCAGCTCCTCATTGGGGAACAAGGAGCAGAGAACACCAAACGTCCTTTTCTTCCCCCTATTAAATCGGTGCTTTCTGCGTGTCTAGAGAGCTTCTGTCCGCTTTGCGCCGCGCAGGACATGCTGTGTGCGACTGAGGCGGGAGGCACCGGCGGCAGGTGGCTTCCCCACCCAAGTCCTCCGTCTCTCTCCTGTTTTGGGCCCCGAGGGCATCTCTGCGGGGCTGCAGGGGGCTGGTATCGCCCCGTCGTGCCAGGCGGAGCGGGCAGGGAGCGGCGCTCCGCCGGGCCGCGCTCACCCCCCGGCTCTCGCATCCCGCTCCTTGGACCTGTCACGTATCTAGAAGGATGCCAAGGACTTTATGGAGTCTGTCAAGCACTCAGTACTTCTGTCTTTAGTGGCATCCTCATAGACAAACTTCGCAGGTGTTAAAAAAATATGCCGGAAAATACTAATACTAATACTAATAAAAAAACCTCAACAAGCTTAACAGCTGCTCAGGGACACTGCAAACCATCTGATTTTGCAGGATAGGGCTACCATCCTAATTCTCCCTGGCAGCTTTTCAAGTGCGTTTCATCGCTGGTTGCCAATGGAGGATGGCTCTGTCTCTCCCTTCGAGCCCTGTTCGGCGCCTGCCTGGTGTCTCTGGGAGCGGTTTGGCACCGGGAAAATCAACTCCCATCTCGGGAGCTGGGAAAAAATAATAAAAAAAAAAGAGCGCTTGTGTCTGGAAAAGAAATAATAATAATTTAAAAAAAGTTTTGAAGTGTCAGACTGTAAATTTGAGAGTTTCAGCCGGGATGATATTGTGCCTTATGGCAGGTGAGCGCTGCGCAGGGAGCCCCTCACTTCCTCAGGGCAGGGAGAAACGCGGCAATCGCTGGCAGTTTGGGGACACTCGTGTGCTTTAAGAGGCCAAGGGTGACCTCTGTGCCAGCCTGTCACCCCTGTGCAAGCCATGAGGCACACAGGGTTTGATCGGGAGGGCTGGAGGCAGGAATCACAGCACGAAGCACTTTCACATCCCTTCCCAAAGGATGCTCCCCCAGCCCTCTCCAGCCGGCCGGGCGACTGTCAGCTTGTTATTTCTCTTTGGCTCATGGGTCTTGTTTCGGGTTTATATTTATTTTTGAAGTGTTGAAGCCCCAGTAACACGAGGGGTTTTCTCGGAAGGAAAAACAAACCCCAACGAAATCCCAGAGCAATCTTCACCGCAAAGCAGGGCTGCCTGTTTCTGGAAATGATGCTTGCAGAAGGGGTGAAAGTCGTGAGCCTCGAACCAAAAATGTAACAAACCCTGGCCAGTATCACAAGGACAAACTTCCCATGGGCCTCAGGGTTTGCTGTTATTCTTACTTACACTGATAAGTCCTTTTACTAAATCCCCCAAAGTTGCTTGCTCTTCCCTTTCATGTATAAAGTTACCAAAATCTGACAGATAAGACAGATTTACTGTTTCTGGATAAGACTTATGGCCACACATGAGAGACCACACTGCAAAAGATCAGTTAAAATGTGTTGCTGTTTCAATGAAAGACTGTTGAAAAAAAAGTGGTTTTACTTTAAACGCCTGAGGTAAACAATAATATAGTAGGAGGGGGAAAGAGGCATCCCCCAGAAGAATAAAAACATTTTCTGCTCTGCTGTCACTTGTGTTTTCACCTGTATCTGTGCTTTCCAGAGCAGGCAGTGTGGCTCAAGGAACTGCTTTTCTTCTCCTTTTCTTCTATTTTATTTCAAAATGCAGCTGACACCTTCACAGGTACATGACATTATCCACACTCACACTCGAAGATAGGGCTGGGGAATGTGGTGGAAGGATGTGTCAAGGATGAGGCAGAAAAGTGCAAATTTAGAAAATATTGGAAGTTTTTCTAAAAGTCATCTGAAAAGACAAATTAGTGGGGATTCCTGGGATTATAACATATAATTTTTGAACTCTTTTCAGAGACCTTTATCATTTAAGAGAGGGTGACCAATTTCCTAAGAGTCAACTATTTGTTTCTTCCCCTTCAGTGACAAGTTTATGCCTACATTTGCAGTCGCTGGTGTTTCGTTGCACCACTGCTTTGGGGGAAGAGAGCCCAAACCAAACTTCCTCACTTTACCAATAAATCTCAGCTTTCCTTTGGTTATCCAAAACTTTTTGAATTTGAGCCATCAAGTCCTGAAACTTCTACAAACCTGAGTAGAGAAATATCCCGTGCAAAAATGTGCCAGCATTCAGGGACACAAATACAGCACAATGGCTAAAATAAAAATTAAATAAAATAAAGTACCGGTTCTCGCTGAGGTTTATTTGCAATTTACCTGTTTTACATTTTGTTTTTCATTTTTATAGAAGTAAAAGGATGGAAAGGACGAGTAACAGCTTTAAAGGTAAATAGGAGAGGAGAATGGGGAATCCTAGGAAGAGCAAAGCCAGGCAGGAGTGCAGCTGCTGGAAACCAAGAGATCCTTTGCTCAGTTTCTGAGACATGGGCGAGCAGACCCAACCCTGGAGCCCGGCAGCAGGAATTGCCCCTCTGCCAGAGGCAGAGAGGGCATTGCCCTTCCCTGGGTCCCCCCAGCCCTCGGATAATAAACTCAAGTGTCTGCCTGTCTCAGCCCTGCCCATCTTCTTTAGCCAACTTGACAAAGTGGAAGAAATATGACATGTGAATTATTAAAGAGGAGGCAGTTGACTCCTAACCTCTGTTGCTTTTTCTCAGAACCCATTACCTGAGA
Source organism: Gymnorhina tibicen (assembly GCA_013399875.1). Lineage (NCBI taxonomy): Eukaryota > Metazoa > Chordata > Aves > Passeriformes > Artamidae > Gymnorhina > Gymnorhina tibicen. The sequence continues at coordinate 2,110,253 of VXAZ01005997.1, forward strand.
ATTTATCTTGCAGGAATTACAGTGTCTGAAAGCTTCGGGAGGAGCAGCGAGGAGGGAGGGGGGCGTTTGAATAAGAGTTTTGAAGAAATACCGCTGAAAAGCACCAGGTTTCACCTTAGCATTTGCACCACTCAAGAGGTGGATAACGTGTTAGAGAAAACAAGCCATTCCTCCTTAGAAGTGGATCAGGTCGCCACAGGGAGCCAGGGAATAAAATCCGGACTGAATTTAAAACGGCTATCACCACTTAAATACCTTTAAAAAGTAGAAAGGGGGAAATGGAGAGCTTTTTCGTGCTTAAAGTTTGTCCTTTAGCCCCGTTCTTAAAGTTAAAGAGTGCTCTTGATAAATAATCTCCCCACCCGCCCTGGGTGAAGAGGGGCTCTGCAGTGTGTCCTGCTCATCCCCCGGCACCCAGAGACGGGATTTAATTCCCTGCCAGGGATGCAGAGCCCGGAATCTCGGGGAAGAAAGCACAAACTCTCGGTACAGACTCCAAAGTTTAGAGGGTCTGCCATAACCTTCCCTATAAAATTTTGACAAAAGTTGATGGAACCGGCGGGTAACTCTCAGGCCGAGCAAAGTGTTGGCTGATTTTTTCCCAGAATTTCATAGCAGAGGGACAGATTGAATGGCACGGACATTGATTTTCCTTTTTTTTTT
>VXAZ01005997.1:2112169-2216157 GCA_013399875.1 Gymnorhina tibicen
CCAAACCCTTCAACCCCCCCAGTCCACATCATGCCCGCCCTGCAAATTGTTTAACAAGCTCTGTGATGAATTAATTTGCGCGGGGAGGTCTGGATCCCGGCGGCTGCTCCCCGCAGCGGGGCTGCTGGTCCTTGCCCGGGCAGCGGCGGGGCCGGAGCGGGGCCTCCCCGGGAGAGGTGCGGGGTGCGGGTCCCGGGCTGCCGCGCCTCTGAGCCCCGCTGNGCGATTCTAGAGCTGTTTTTTCTCACTGCAATCAGCAGAGTAAATACCCAGGTAAATCAATACGGCTCCCCTCCTGACGGAAAACAAGGCTGGGGTTTTTTTAATGGAATCTGAGTTCCAGATGGGCATCAGAGTAATTGAAGAGTTATCTCGGAGAAAAAAAAAACCAACAAATCTAAAAACCCAGTTATGCCAACTTTCTTCCTAATATATTAAACACCTGTGGATGCTGCACGCGAGGCTCCCCAAAGCCCCCAGACTTGTCTCTCCCTGCACCTTCCTCACACACAAATGACAAATTTATATTTTGCCATGAACGTGCAGGTTTGCAATGCAGCAAAAGGAAAGGCTGTTTGTGCTCAGAATGATAAATAATAATAATAAAAACGATCAGAATGACCTGGGCATCTCCTTCGAATGGGAGCGAGATAAAGTGCCCCAGGACAGGCTCGTCCTGCTGGGCTGAGCTTGCGGTGGTTAAATTCGATACCTCTCTGTTTTCCACGCGATCTGGAAATTATCGGTTTACTTTCATTTCAGTTGATCCTCGGGGCACTTTTGGGACTCCGGCGGCCAATTTTCCTTTCACAGGAGATAGGATTTCTCTGTCCGCCCTGAGCAGCAACTGAAAAGTGACTCAGCTGCGGTCTGCAAAGTAAGGTGATGCCTGATTACTCATCTTTGAGACACTCAGGGTTTGCTTGGACTTCAAACCGTCTCAGAAAGTCGAGCTGGAAGAAGCAGTCAAAAAACTTAAAACCCCTCTGTCACCATCGGATCCACCTGATTCTTCACGGCCCCATCCCCTCGTGGGGCAAAAGCTGCTTTGGGCATCGCCTGTCCTCAGGATGCCCCAGACCAGATGGAAAACGTGACCCTTCACAAGTAAATGACTCAGCCTCGTGGGTGGAGGTGGCACTGAGAGGGCCACGCTGCTTCCTGCTGTGCCACCCGCGCTCTGGGGCTGCTCTCAGGGCAGCCCCACTCCGCCCCGCGGTGCCCCGTGCATCCCCCGCACCCCCGCGGGGCCAGGGCTGCAGGTCCCCTCTGCGCCAGGTGGACACAGTAAATGAAGTTACCCGTGCAAATTGCCCGGTATATGTATTTTTTAATAATAAGAATTTTCATAATGTGCACAATGCTATTAATATTTCATATTAGCAGTGCGTGTATGGTGAACTTTGTAATGGGAAATTCAATCGCCGCTGTAAATATTAATAGAATATGAAATGAAGCCACAGCTTCCATGTAGCACTGACAGTAAAACGGAGTGAACATGTGGTGGCCCTGGGGCAAGATAGGCCTTTCCTCTTGTCTCTCTCACTTTATTACATTAGCCCGAGCCTCTCCTTACAGTCCTGGGCTCAGAAGCTGAAGTTCACAGGTCAGCCATGACAAATGTCCCCGCGTCTCGCCAAACAAGACCCCCTGGCCTTGCCATTACATCTGCCCAACAAGCCCCTGGAGAGTGCTTAAGGGTGGCTGGTGCAGGTAAAGAGCTCTTTAGCGCAACTTTCCAAACGCATCCGAGGCGCGGAGGCGCTCGCAGGTCCTACAGGGCTGGCTGCGGGAACCCTGACACCCCCTCAGCTCCGGGCAGAGCCTCCCCCCCGTGACCGCGCCCACCGTGGGTGCCCTGTCCCGAGCTGTGATTTCCCGGCACTTTCCTTTCTCCCCGAGGTGCCCCGGCGGCACCCGCAAGGTTCGGGGCATCCCCGCGGCGGCCCCACGGCGGGCGTGGGGTTCTGCAGGGGCGAAGGAGAGCACCGGGAGTCAAACGCCTTTTTGGCTCCTCAGCCCCGTACTTTCTGGCTGACATCAGCTCCGCACCGGCAGCCTCCCGGGCTTTTGGGGTTTTTCCAGTCTTTCCCCTATTTCCAGGATTTTTCTTGTATAAACATCACTTCCAACAGCTTCCTTTTTACAGCGGGCATTAATCTCCATTTGTTAGGGGAAACCTTGTCAGAATTTCCGCCCTCGTTTTCCCACGGAGGTTTGGGCTGCCCAGTGATTTATGCCGTGTCTCCCCGGGGCTCGGTGCTGACTTCTCCCGTGCCTTGAGGAGCTTCAGGTGGGCGGAGAGGGCGCTGAACCCCACACTGCTGCCGCCAGCCCCGCAAACGGGCCGGGGCTTTGCAACCCGCAGGGAGAGCCCGCAGGATCGGGGCCTGTCGGGAAGGGGGGTAGAGCTGGGGAAGTGGGACAAGGCACCGCGAAGAGAATTCAAAAGGGACCCTTAAGTGAGTGGAAAGCGGGAAGTTAACAAATGGGCGATAATCCCAAAGCGTACTCGGGCGACAGCTCTTTTTATCTCAGTAGGCGAAACTTCTCACCATAGAGGGGGAAAACATATTGCACCCCGAGAACCCCATTCCTTCCTACATTAAACAAAAGATTCAATCAAAAAACCTGTGATCAGCCCCTACCAACAACTTTTATTTCAACAGATACCCGGGAGAACTGACTTCTATTAGAAAATTCTAATATGTTAGTACTTCTCTGACAAACTCTCTTAAAAAAACCCTAGGCACCCGTGTCTTTGCTGCTTCTCCAGCCACTCCAGCTGTCCGGCAGCTGCGGGAGATGCCGAGCTGGGAGGGAAGAACTCCCGATCTCTTCCTCCTTGGAGGGGCTCGTCCCTAATTGCATGCCAAGAAGAAACAGTTCTCGGGAGCCTTTTAGCCACCCGGGTTGTGAAATCATGAATGAAAAGGAAATAAACCCTAATACGCAGCCAGGAACCGACTCCGGCCACTTCTACATTGACTTGTTCTTTTAACAGCTTCTGTATTTTTCCAGCATCGTGGCTCACGTACTTTGCACAGTGTCTGTGGCTTCATTAAAAGCTTTCTATTATATCCCTCAGGAAAATGCAACTGTCACCTCTCCGTGCCTTTTAAGAAGAGTTGCACTTTCAAAGAATATTTTTCTCCCCTTTTACTAAAAGAAACAGCACCGAATTCAGGTTTTGTAAGTGTTAAATAACTTTCCCAGCGTGTATTAAAGGAAGATTGTATTTTATCAACAGCTGATTGATGCGGCCATGTGATCCTCTCGGTTTGTCTATAGTATCATATTTATTTAACCTGCTGGGGGACTGTGTTCAGGGGCCGCTTGCTCCCGCTGGCAGGAGCACACACATTACACACTACCCCAGGTATTCTGATTGATTGTTCCCACCCCACAGCCTTTGGATCATAATTTAACACAGCAGGTCCTACAGCACAGAGGAGGTTTTCGTGAAATGCAGTGAGGGGTTTCTCTGAGCCAGTACCGCACAGCTACCAGGCTTTTCTGAACTAAAAATTTGATGTACGGGGAGAGGTGGAGGAGCGCTTGCAGAATCGTGATGTGAACGGTGGCACACGCAAATGCCTTTAGCCTCTATATTTAATCCAAGCCCTTCATTTTTAACAAGTTCTTCCTGCAAATGAGCATTTCCTGGGACTTTCGGAGCACCCGGGTGCAGCACCATCACGCACGTCAAACACTCCATAGCGGCAGTCGGTCAATTATATTCGAGCATATTTAAAATGCGGAGAGAGTCAGACATCAGTTTTCTCCTCACTTTCCTCAAATGAAACAGTTCAGAAAGTCTTTTGGCTGCCAGCTGCTGTTTGGCCCCAGAGAGGAGATAAAAACAAAACCCCCATTCCCCCCCCTCCCCAAAAACCCCCCNGCTGGTCCTTGCCCGGGCAGCGGCGGGGCCGGAGCGGGGCCTCCCCGGGAGAGGTGCGGGGTGCGGGTCCCGGGCTGCCGCGCCTCTGAGCCCCGCTGCGGGGCATCTAGGGTGGGTTTAATTAAGGTATTACATATTTTTCATGTTTATCCTGCGTGCAGCCACTCTTTGCTACGGAAAACAACGTCTTCCAACTGTTTTTTTTAAAAAAAGAGTTATTATTTCTGTTTTTAACCCCTTCCTGCAGCCGCGTCAGGTATGCTCTCCGGGGCGGGTCTTTGCCCCCCAGCCATCTCTCTGTGCCCTTGGGAGACTTTTTTCCCCCTCTGGCTTGTCTGTGCCCCTTGGGGAAGTGGGGATCTCCCTCATTTACTCTCTAAGGGCTTCATCCCTGTCCCGCATGAGGCCCCAAGCCCAGCCTGACCCGCCGCGCTGGGTGCGGGCCGGGAGCTCGCCTGGCCCGGGCGGGTACCGCGGGAGCAGCCTGGCACCCGGCGGTGTTTACTCATGACTCAGGGCCAGGCGAGGGATGCAGGGGCTCGGCAAGGTGAGGGAGATGGCAAAGGAGGTGCCAGGTAATGGATCGGCTCCAGTCCCGCAGTGCCGCGGGGCAGAGGCGTATTGACAGATCACGTTAATCAGTAATTTTTTTTTTTTTCCCTCTGGTGGGTGCCGGTGACAAATAGCTCCGCTCTCCGGGCTCGTAACCCTTTTGTGGCCGGGGCCCTTCTCCCTGTCCACCTTCCCGGTACCGATATGAGCTTGTCCCTCTCACCCCTTGGGAACCCCCCCGGGGGAGGCCGGGTGGATCTCCCAGGGCACTTCTCCTTCCCAGCTTAATTTTGCTCTAGGAAAATCCTGTCACTTAGGACCACCTGTGCTGGGACTTCTTCAGGAAGGGTGGTTTTATGGTCCAAATGTCTCTTTCGGAGGAGAGCACGGGGCAGCGCTTTTACTCTACAGCGGAGACTTTCCGCATTACCTATTCTGTTGACAAGGTAAAGTAAATCCCGCTTAAAAACATGATTCCTAGTCTCTGGGAGAATGAAGCATATATGTTTTTAGGGCTTGTTAGTGCCAGGTCATATTGATTGATTCCTGAATAGTTGCCATTGTGCCGCGCTTGCTAAAGGAACCCGAGCAAACACCGCCCGAGAAAGGCTTGTGGTTCCCTTCCACCGCCGGCTGCAGGCTCGCAGCCAGCCTCTCCCTCCCCTGTCTAATCTCTTCCTTCTAAATTTGTTTAAGGAAAAAAAAAAAAAGAAGATAATTCCTGGAGAGGTGGGGAGGCAGAACGGATCAAACAGCAAGGGGAGGGTCATGCACCTCCGAGGCAGTCCCGGGGCGAGCATCAGCCAGAGGGAGATGGAGCGCGGCCGGGGGTTCCCATCGTTTTTCTCGCGAAGGGGCCGATTCTCCCTGCCCGGGAAAGGGCTGATGCACCCTCCGCGGACTGCGGGGCAGAGCAGGGCTGTCGCCTTTGGCAGGGTGCGGGACAGGCGACGGCTGTTGTCTCTGGCAGAGTGCGGGGCAGGACCCGCAGGACCGCGCCCTGCCCGCCCCGCGCTGCGGGAGCGCCGGGGCCGGACCCGCCCCGACCCCCCGTTCCCCCTCCCCGAGGAGCTGTGGGAGGAAAACAACAACGTTTGTTCATTCCAAGCCTCGGCAAACAGCTAAACTAGTTTACACAGTTGGTTTTGACGAACGAATAAATTGTTTTCCTTAAGTACGCCGTCCTAAGCAAGCACACACTTTAACTAGTTTTCCTAGGAGAGAGCTTTTTACTAGATTGCTTTTTCATTGCGTGGCTATCGGAATGAGATAATGACCAAAGAGGTGGAACCTAATCAGCCTTTTAGTTGAGTTTAAAGAGTCTAGAGGTAGTTTAAAGGTAGCTTTGGTCATGTTTGCTGGGCAGCTGCGATGTTTGCACTACCACGTTATGATGGGGAGAGTAATGTGTTCGATAGATAAGGGAAAGAGGCTAGCCAAAAAGCAAGGTCAGGTGTGATAAGACTTGACACTTTTACTCATTTTTCACACACATAAAAGGAAACTTTAAAATATGAAGCAAAAAGAAGGAAAGACTCGACATGCTAACATCTATCATAAAAACTGTACATTAACAGACCTTACTTCTTATTTAATTAGCCCAAAACCTTATCATAGTTTGGAACATGTCATGCCATTAAAAAGAAAAAGAATTCTTCTCTTTTGTTAACACCTAGGTATGCTCTAAAAATAAAACCTCTCTGTTCATGGGATAACCACACAATTCCCTTTCTCCTCCTTCATGTTTTATCTTCACTTTCTAAAGTAGTTAATAAAATAAGTTATAAGCTGAAGATAAGAGTCTGTGAGTGTAATCAATAGGGAAGGGAGGGCATAAGGTTCTAATAGAGACAAAAATCCTGGAGAAAAAGGAGAAAAAAATTGTCTCTCTGGATTTAAAATCTGTGCAAAATAAAACCATCAGGTACTGATGAAGAAATACAAAGTTCAGTGTAACCAAACAATCAATGGTAAAACTCATTCCCTTAAATAAGACCTGCTGTGACTCGAATGGTATTTTAGAAATACTGGTGTCCAGGAGCACAGCTACATAATATTGATCCCACATTCTATGAAAATGAATTGATTTTTGCTATATATGCAAGAATTTTAAACCAGAACTTACTACATTTCTTCTTTCAATAAACTTTTCTGCCATCTTCTGTTGAAATCTAAGCTACATTTTGAAGATCCATCTCTCCTCAACACCCACTTTCCATAAGAAAATTATTTCAGTCCCCATTCAACAAAAAAGTAGTAAGATAATATTTGCAGAGCCACCATCTAAAACCAATTTTCAAAAGCAACTTAGTCTAGTGTACAGAGACACACATATCCAAAATGTGGCTTCTCAAAATGCCTGTGCAGCTGCTGGTCAAAATAAACCCAGAATTTGTAGGCACTGCAGCTTTTTTCCTTGAAACCTGGCAAGCACCTAGAATTTGCCTTTGGGCAGGTCTAGGGCTCTCTATCCCTTGGCAGGGCTGAACAGCTTGGTGTTTTCTGCTTTTTCTCTGAGCCCTTCACAAATGACGTTGCTGTGCTCGCCTAGAGGGTCTTTAAAAGAGAAAATGAGCTGGGTGAAGGAAGAGGACTGACCTGCTGTCTTTTCCCTCCTGGAAAGTGTGATTTCCCTGCCCTTCCATCAGTCCTCCAGGGGTTAGACTAGCCCCAGAGAGATGGTGATCTACGTTCAAGGTCCTCCTCTGTCTGAGAGGACATAAACTCCTACTCCATCTCTGCTGGGAAATGAAGAGAAATGGGTCACATTTTCATCAGTTCCTCCTGAAATGGCTGCATTCTGAAGAAAAACGGGGCCAGAGAGAATGCAGACATGAGCATGGCTCCGTGTCTCAGTGGTTAGAGCCATCACCAGGGAAAGAGAGGAGGAAATGTAGCTCTTGGGTGAAGCTGGTAAGTCTGGAATCCCCTGTGCTTTCAGGCACCTAAAGCATCGCTGCTGCAAATCCCAGCCCTCAAACCCCCTAATTTCTGATACCATTCCAGCTCATAAGGGAATGGGACTGGATGTTGAATGGTCCCTTGATTCCCACCCCATGTAAGGGCAGATCCCTGAGGACAGACTGAAAATTCACCCAGAGCAGCCTGTTCTTGGCACAGCTTTCCCGTGGAGCTCAGTGCAGTGCTGGGTTTAGAGGTCCCCGAGCAAACAAGAACTCCTGTCCACGGCTGGCACTGTCACTGTGCCAGCAAACAGCTCCTAATCAGGTGGGGCTCAAATACCTGCATTGTTCCCAGCCAGGGCATTTCATGTGCACTCACACATCCAAGCACAGGATACACTTGAACACGCATGTGGGGCTTAGGAGATTTAGGTGCCTGAACACCTGCAATGCTTTGGCAGATCAGTCTGACACATCTGAGTCACTCAGGTATTTTTTATGATACTGCTTTTGAGCACCTGCCTAACTGATGCCACATGAAGGATCTCACAGACTTTACTGAAGCACCTCATGCCTAAAAGAAAATGTTTGGTCTTTGCTTAGCAGGGATGAGCTCACACCCACTCGGGGATCATGCCATGTCTTAACACGCTGCTGGATCGTGGCCAGGGCAGCAAAGTACAAAGAACACACATGGGATAAAGAAGGTGAGCAGCAGTTTCTCAGGCTTAGCAATAGTTCTGAAAATAACCCGGCTCAGGGTCTGCCAAACCCAGCACTGCACTTCCAGCAAGGAACAGTGGAAGGATGACAGAGGGTTTTTCTCCACATCATTCCAGCACAGGACAGATGTTTGTCTCCAGCAGGTTTCTTTCTCTGCCCCTGAGTCCCACAGGAAAATGACTGGTGGCTGCAAACTTTCCTTATAGTAATGGACAGGCAACCAGATTATATTTTCCTTAAGAAAAAAAAAAAAAGAAAAGGTACCCTGGGTCTTCAGGAATTATCTTCTTCCTATAGAGGCCACCTCGTACACTTTTTTTGGTTTCATTTTAATAATCTATATCAGTGTTGTTTTTTAGCTGATTTTAATGTCAACTGGGGATTAATGTGCATTAATTAAATTGACTGTATTTTCTTTAATGAGCACAAAAGGATTTTATGTTAATACTGATGCTCCTAATAAGGATTCTGTCTACTTATCTGTGTTTTCTCAACATCCTGAAATATTTTATTAGGAAACAAATTAATTTAGTTATTATCACAGGGTAAAAACAAAAGCTATCCGGTGACTACTGACTGGGTCTGATGATTAAGCTGTGAGTACTGCACTTACTGTAGGACTGTTCACTGCAATGCACTATTTTAAACTTAATTTACGCCCTTTTTATGGCACTGACCAACTTTTCTAAATGGAAAGCCACTATTAAATGGGTATCTGAGTAGCCTTAAAACAGATGCAGGAAGTGAAATCTGGGTAAGGGCCCATTCTCCTTGCCTTGGAGTGAGTTATCAACAAATAGGAAACAGGGAGTTATCTGGGAGCAGATGCTACAGAGTGACTACAGACAGGTAGACAGGTACAACCCCCTTTCAGCTGCTCAGATTGATAATGCAAATTAATTTTTAACTTGTTAAAACCCTATAATATAATAACAATCATTCACAACAAACGAAAGAAATACATTTATTTGCATGCATGAATATATCTGTGTCAATATATTTTTATACATTCACAGCTGTTCGGAGCTTGAAAGACACTTGACTTGCTGAGCAAGCATTTAATAAAAAGCCCATGGAAATGTTAATTAATGGTATTTGGTACTAAATGCTCACTTTGATGCTAAAATGTTATGCTGTGCAGATTTAAAATTCATTCGGCATTTTTTGCCCTTGTTACCATCTGCAAATTTCCACCCCACACCCCATTCTCACATCAGGTTGCTGAAATAATTTGATAGTATTATAGCATATGCCAGTAATGAACACTAGGGATGGCTTCTGATCCCACTACACCTGTTTAACATCGTGGCTCTCAATTGCCTGATTCTTGTCAGTTGTTTGCCTCTTTTCCTTCACTAACCCAACCCAAACCACCCTTGGTTTTGCACAGATGTGTAGAAAGAGGCAACGTCCCTCAAAGAACTCCCAAGAGCTTCAGCAGCTGCCATGTTTTAAACAAATAAGAGCAATTCTAGTGAGTTCAGAAAAAATATTCTGCTGAACTAAGTTATTCAGGCATAAGGTAGTCTGAGAGATCCAGCAGCAAGTAGAGATGTAAGAAATCTGGCACTGGCCCTAAGATACCCTGGGAAAAGGGGATCTGAAGGCTTTCAGGGCTAAAATCCCACCTGGAGCATGGAAAGGTGCTGTGGGAATGATCTCTGAATACTACTGTAGGTAATTCTGGTTTCCTAAGACCTGTGGCATTGGAAATTCAGCCAAGAAAATGGTAAATATAATTTTTTAAGGCTGATAATAAGGTAAATCGCAAACTCATTGAAAATATCTGTATGATGGAGAGAAAAAATTGCTTACATTTCAAAGACTTTAAAATTAAACTTTGTTTACAAAAATGTGACTGATTTGATTACAGAACTCCTTATCTTTGCATTTACATTTGTCCTAAATAAGAACAGTTTTCCATGTAAATGAAATCACAATAATAACTTAAACATATTTAAAAATAATTCATTTGGCTAAAAGGTTGGAAAAAGGAAGGATTTCTTCAAAGGTACAAGAATTTTTTTTTTTAATTAAAATTCCCACTGGAAAAAGATGTACTGATTTTTCATTTCTAAGGAGATAAAAACCCCTATAAGAAATCTGACTATTCTATGAAATTCCAGTGGATAGATGGCTGTTTATGTTTAAGCATTTATTTCTTTATACTGTTGGTTTTAGTTTAGTTCAAGTTTTCAATTGAATGTTTATACAGGGTTTTAATAACATTTCTGTTTACCTTGTGTCTTTCTTGACAAATTAACCTTTTTCAACAGTAACTATAAATTACATAATCACATTACAGCATTAATTAATTAAAGATATTAGTAGATGACCTATAATTAATATAAAATAATTACAGAAATTATTGTTAGTTTCGACAATCTGGAGCTGAAACCCTCTTTGAAACGTCTCATGCCAGTATTCCTCAGAGTGATTACAGTCTCTGTTACAGTAAAATATCCCACTGCCACTTTTACAGCGTGTACAGGAGAATTAATTCTTATGCCAGATATCCCAGCATGTCCAGGCATTGACTTTTACAAAATGGACTGGGGACATAATTACGAGCAACACATTTTGCACAGGTCACCCAAGAGCTCCAAACTATAAAAATATAATTGACGTCTTCCACCACTTTTTTTTTATTGCTCTTGTCTGTGCAGGCTGCTGCTCTCTGAATACTCTGTGATTTGTGCTGGCATCTGGTCGCTGTCCTCTAAGGCTGCCTTTTTCCATCCTACCTGGCAGTCTCTGCCACATCTCTCGTGGTCCTTTTGGAGCAACTCAAACACAGTAGAACCGAGGGCCTAACTTTGCCTAAGGAAATTCAGCTGTAACTTGACAGATTGGCCAAAAATACGTCGTGGGGGTAAATCTGATTTTAAAAAGTGTTTTGTGAGACAGTTAATGACCTATCCTAATTTATTTGACAGCTGGGCATGGAATGTAAGAATGCACCAGATGCAGACTTGAGGGACTCTCTTTAGGTCTTCACTCTGGACACTTTCTATATGTGAAAACTAGACCATAAGTTGATTAAAGTCCATCTTACTTTAATTATTTTTATAATGGTTTTCTATGTCTTCCTTTCCTATACATCCTTCCCCCCTGAACAAAAGGTGTAACTCAATACGCAGAATCGCAAACTTGCCCTGTCTCCAGAGGCTGGCTCTGAAGTGTCACTTCTAGAAACATGGTGAAATCTTCCTAACAAAGAGTAAAACAGAATTCCAGCTCCAGACGGTGGTCTTCCTTCCTTAATGAACATTCACCCCGCAGTTTGAAGGCAAAACTTTCTATAGTAGACTTTCACAAGGGGTAGACTCATTTGCAAATATTTAGCAGGGCTCTGCAGCCCTCCCCAGGGGCAGCTTGGGCAGAAATGTCAGCCTGAGAACTGTAGTACTTTCAAGAGAGTAAAACCACAAAGCTCTGATCTGACTATAAATGTTACACTGCATTTCATTATTGGCTTGGCACACGTTATACAAGATGAACACAGACGTCTTTATCTGTATGTTTGAATCTCTGTACACACATCTGTCATGAGTGATATTTTTAAGGTTGCTGTCTTGGTTAGATGAAGACAATAATATTTATTTGTGCAGGGATTGCACTAAATATTGGCATGTGCATAAATGGTGGCTGTAGTCAGAAAATACAATCCATAAAGATTAGGGGATGTCGTTCAAAGCACACAAATCTATGCCTTGTTCACATGCATCTATAAAGAGCTGTGTAAGAAACTCGAGGCATCAGTGTCCAGTCCAGATCACGGCCTTATAAAAGCAGCTTCTGTGCAAGAGTCCACTTTACAATTTCCTCTGCTCTAACAACCTCCTTTCATTGCAAACTTAATGAGTGCTTTCAAGTGCACGACAAAAACAAGATGAGAGAGTTTGGGGAAACCTCCTTGTTGGGGAAAACCAACACCTTGAATTAAAGGCATCAACTACTTGAGCCTCTGCAGTCAAAGCTGTGTTTTCAGAATGTAAAACTAATAACATTCATTGAACTACTGAAATACTATAAAATAAAGGAGAAAAGTCCAGTAAACACAACCCCTAAAACTGCAAAGAGATGCTTGCTTTTGATCTGCTGGAGCCTCTGCTTCTCTTCTTCTGTGCAGGAAAGATCACTCAGCTTAACCTGTGGGTGCTGCCTACAGCAATATTTTAACCATTTGATATTTTCTAAAAACACCCTTGCCATTTTTTTGGACTCCTATAATTAATTTTTCCCTTTATTATATTTGTGTGTGTGTTATTAAGCTAAAGAACAATGGGATTTTTTTCCTTCTCTTGTTTTGTCCATAAATTGATTTGTGTTACAGTGAATAGTTGAATTACACACGCTTGTGTAAAACACGCTGAGCACTAAAGAATAAATGTCTATCTACCACTTGAAGATTAATCTTCTCTTTGTTTGAGTATCTGAGACTACAGGGTACCCACAGTTGGAAAAGAGCATTCTAGCTACAAGTTTGTGTTTTTAGTAGCATATGAAAGCTGTTGTCAGGTTTTTTTCCTGCAGTATTTATTTATCATCATCATCACCAGAATAATTCATTGTAATTCTACTGTACATTTCATCCCAAAACCTCAGAGTGCTTTGCAGGCATTAATTATCCCAACCAAATCATGCAACATGTAAATGATACATAGGGATAATTTAACAACTACTAAAAGGAGATAACTGTGAGGTAGCTCCAGAGAGGCTGTAAATTAGTTGTATGGGCTATCTGAATGAGTTAGGTGTAGCCTGGGAGAGCTGAAAAGTACATTACCCAGCCAAAGCAGCAGTGTGTCATTAGCAGGCAGAGCATAATTATGATTTGGCCGAGTTATAGGATCAAATTATAACACTAAAGTGAGGCTCACAGTGAGATGAGTAGAAGTCCTCCTTCAGTGCCATGCGCGTGCAGGCATCTTTGTGTTCCCCATTCACAGGGGTGATGTGCATTGATGCAGTCTACAGAAGCTAAGTAATTTTTACCTAGGCAGATCAAACTTGTGACTTTTGGCCCAAAAAAATCAAGGAATAGAGAGGAGTTCTGTGTATTTTATTTTATTTTTTAAAGAGAATGAAACAATTCCTCACAAACCGCATTTACAAGGCTTCTCTCAGTCACATCCCAAAGACGTTTGCAACAGCACAGGGAATGGCATAGCTCTGCTGGAATATGGGTCACTTAACTCAGGCTGGAAATGCCAGTACTGAGCCACTATCTGGTGATCTCTGATGGGATCATACATGAGGCAGAAAGATTGAATTCTTATAGAAATACAAATATTTCTATTGCACCTATCCAGGAGCCAGAGGAGATGTTTCCAACATGATTAAGCTCTTGGTGTGCTCCTCGCCTCCAAGTGGAAGGAACTCAAAACTTGTAATTTGAATGCTTATAGAAGCTTTAATTAAGCAGCAGGGCTCATTTTACTCTTGAAGGGAATGCTGATATTTTAAAATTTTATTGAAGCTGAGGTTTATGGAATATTAATAGTTCAAAAACACATTTGCAATAACAATGGTAATTTTCCTCCTTTTCCCAGGATTTATAAAAAGGTAATTGCCATACTCGCCATCAGCTGCTCACCTCAAAATGTGGCAGTCTCTGACATCAGTCAGGTGTTGCCGTGGGAAAAAGCAAGTTGTCTTAATTGCACACGTTGTCAGTTAAAAACATCAGAGGAAAAAAAAGACGAGTCACAGGCAAAAGCAATGGCCAGAGAATGTCTAGATGTGCTTCTAACAAAGGCTGGAATATATATACAAGTAAAGGAAACTATTGCCTGTCTTAAGACCAGAAAGTTCAATTTTCAAACAACCCTGCTAAGGCAAGGTTTAGGGATGCATCTCCTCATCTCAGCTACAGCAACTCACTCCTGCTTATTTCAGGGATACGACAGAGGCTTTCACCAGCTGAGGATATGACCCCAGTATCACTCAGATGCCACGTGAGTGCTCCATCCCCTGGGCTTTGAAGAGATGTGGAGTGGTAACCTGTACACACGTGTGGGTTTCATAGCAAAGGGTTTGTCAACAGGATTCAAGGTCAATATGTATCAAAACATGAGACCTGACTAATTTACTTTCATTCATGCACTTGGAGTTAAGCAGCAAGGAAGGGGTTAACTATAAAGTATTTCACCTTGAACCTTGCACTCTCTTTATCTAGCACACCATAATAAAAGATCAAGAGTTCCTGCTTATTATCTTATTTTTCCTCCTTGTTCCACTAGGCTAGGGCCCAGACTAGTTATGGATTAACACTCTGATCAATAGTAAGCTTGCTGTCTCGCTCTCGGCAGGGGAAAATGAACTCAAAATGCAGTCAAACTCTTATTGATCAAGGATATAGGTCTCACTTTCATTACCTCTGTCTCCTGATAACCCACATATAATGTGATGAGTTGCTAATCTCTCTGATTTTCAATGGACCCTTCACCCCTCCTGTCTGCACAGTAGAGCTTTTATTTTTGCCTCTTCTGTGTAATGCTTGTAGCATTAACTCTCACTCTATTACTTCCATGCCTGGTCAATCAAGACTCTTAAAAGGACTTTTAAATAGAATTGGGCCAAATGTGTTATGATTTTATTTGGGTATCTCCAAGCAAATGAGTTACCCTTCAATAACAAGCCCTGACAAGAGTGGGTAGTCTGGACTACTCAAACCCATCTCAGAAGATGTTTATGTGGATGCTTACATTAAAAACATCTGCTCTGCCATAGAGAATGTAGAGCTTTAATTTCATTCTTCTGTCCATTGTGAATAAAGACTTATTTCGTGTCCATCTATCTCGTCTGTCATTTTGGATACTCATCAAGAAACACTTACTAGTTTCTTTGAATAAACTTAGTTGGGTGTACAGAGGCGAGTGCATCTTGTACGGAAAGGTAACATTTCCTCATATCCCGTGGAAAAAATAGGTCAGCACCAAAAGAGAAGCAGAAAAGCAGTTTATTGCCTGGTACTGATAGCCAGAGACATGCAGAGCATTTGGTCACCTTCTGCAAAGTTTTAGTGAGCTCAGAAACCACCTTCCACTTACAATTTTCAAATGAATAAATATCCTTCTTGAATACAATGATTTTCTGACCAAAAAAAAAAGTTTGTATTGATATCTTCACTGAATTTGTAACCCCAAATTATAAAAAGATTTCCTTTTGGTGGATTCTAAATTTCCTTTATTTCCCATTGATTATAACAATTGTAATAATAAAAGTGACTCAAAAATAAATTCTAATCGGAAGCTTGAAAAAAAAGTAAAAAAAAAAAAAATAGAAGGTTCATAAAATAATGGAATTTGAAGGGATTTTGTTCTGATTTGGAGGAAAAGAATGCTTGAAATACCAGAATTCCCTACAAGATGAGATTCCCAGTGTTGGCTAACCCCACTATTTTGAAAATAGATAATTTGCTGGTAAGATAAGTCACTGGATTAAAGTAATCACAACTGTGTTAGAATGTGTTAATCAGTTCCCCAAGCAGTGCTTTCCCCAGTTTGTCTCAAACAAGAAGTCTACGTACTTCTATCAGGTAATTGAACCAGGTCCCCTCGCATGCAGTGGCACAGGAATTCAAATGACAGTTCTCGTAGATCCAGTCCTCGTAGATCCAGTCCTCGTAGATCCTACAAAGTCAGTCATTATTAGCATAATTATTTGTGTGATCTTCAATCAAGGATGTCATCACATTTTCTTAAACATAATATAGATTAAAAATAAGACGTTATTGATTGGTTCTGAAAGAGAAAGGTTTCAAGTTTCGCGTGCACTGTTTGCCTTCAGTGGTAGTTTGCTTTATACATTAGATAACACTCCTAACCTTGTAGCCATTGTGAACATCGAGTTTCCTTTTGAAGCTTACATCAATCATATAATTAAGACATCTTAGCAGTACTTTCACAATCTAGCCAGATTGCGATCTGTGCTCCCTGGGCCTGTTTCTGAAACTTCAATTCATGTTCTTTCTTTTTTGTGTGTGTGCATGTGTCACGTAATTACCGCTCTTCTTTCTTTATGCTCCTTCCAGGTACTCTTTGCGGTTGGTCCAAATTTCTTTAGATTAGCCTTCCTGTTAGCTCTACGTCTTTCCATTTTATTACAAAGAAAAATTAATTGGGTTCTAATAATGAGGTAGGCATGCGGGGCACTTACCAATGAAATACAATTGTTTGTGCATAATAGAATCTCTATGGTGGCATCTGCTTGAACAGCTAAATCAAAGACCAACCAAAATCGCTGGTTGGAGATAATTATCTTTGCTGTAAAACATGCTCAGATCTATATGGTAAGATAAAAGTTCACCCATGATATCACTAACTAATACCTTTTCTGAGGGGGAGAGACACTAATGCATTAGTTAAAAAAGCAAAACCACAGACGTCATCTCAGATCAAAATATTCACATGCTCCACCGTTAAGCAGCTGATCTTTCATTTTATCATCTTAATAAAAAGGGGTCTGGGCTTCAAAGGGGTTGTTGACACTTCATGCTACCCTGACTGCTATGCCTCTTTTTTGTTTCTTCTCAGACACATCCTCTGACACCAAAAACATTCTCTGCTAAACGCGACATATCATCAATTTGTGTATGAGAGTTGAGGTTTCTTAAAAATTGCTCATTTAAAGGTGTCGGACCTCCCCATATGATTTTCTTTACTGCTTCTGCTCTGCGTTGAATAGATATAAACAGGGAATGAAGAAGGCAGATGTGAGGAGGAAAAGATATTTTATAGTGGAAAATATTTTTGTGGAAATGATGAAGGTATCCATCATCAGGAAGAAAAGTGAGCTGAATTTTTGATGTATAAACCTGAGATACAGTCCTGCATGTGTCAAATGGATATGTCAGAAAAAGTGACAGTGGTATTTTTTCACTTTATGACCCAATCTGATTCTTATCAAAGTCAAATCCGGCCCATAAAGATCATGGACATCAGCTACTCGATAGACCTAATAAGGCAGCTTTAATCTCACAGTCTCAAATGCATTTTATCATTGAAAACCTAAAGCACACTTAATAATGTTGCATATAAAGCAATGTAAGCCCAGGGTGTAATTTGATAAGACATGCTAATGCTGGCAAGATCCCCACTATGCAGACAGTTTATTTGTAACAGATAATTTCACAACACAGAAGTTTGGTGGAATAGCTGTGGTGCTAAACCAAAACCGCTTAACCTTTAAATACAGAGAATGCTTGAGTTTGGTACCATATTTGTGCTACTTTTCCTCTGAACTCAAGGCCCAAGTTTTACATTTAGTTATTATTCCCTTTCTCCAGAGAGACAAACAGGGACAGGCCATCACCATGTGAATTAATGAACCGCTGGCAATAATTACAATTATAGTTGACAGTCACACTGTGGTGTTATACCTGCTCATTGTGACACTATGAACAATACCTGAGAGGAAGAATTAAATTCTCCAGAAAGGAAAGAATGGGTTAAAAAGCCATATGGAAATTTACACTAGGGATAATTTAAAGCAACTGCTAAGATTAAAAAAAAAAAAAAGTATAATCACAAAATGTCCACCAATTAAGCCTCAAGAAAATATCCTTTTTTTTTTTTACTTTCGTGTTTCGAGATGCAGAGTTCACCCTAGAGCGCTGAATTTCCATTCATGAGCATAGTACATACATAATTAATGCAATCTGCTGTCTGTTATGACTAGAGATGACAGAAATTTATGTGACAGCTACCAAATATGTATATATTTGGTTGTTGTGTATATGGCTGTTAATAGGTTTGACTGTATCTAGCATTGATAATATGCCACCAATGTGGTGAAGTTAAACCCATCCCACGTCTTCCAGGCCTGGTGTGTGGTAGGGCTATCCAATTTGAATAGCTCCTTTATGTTCTTTTTCAAACCAAACGTTTTTATTTTTGTCAATAAACTGTGTCATTTATTATAGTTAAGAAAACTCATGTTGTTTGAGGTCTTTATCAGAGTTCCTACAAATCAGGTTAATTGGTGATCAACAGAGCTTTTCTGCCTTTAATGAGCCCTGGTAGCCCAAGGCAAGGCCCAGCTCTTGATAAGGGACTTTCCCTTTCCTTATTCAGGACTCTTTGATCACTTTTTTTTAACTGGGAGAACAACCGCCGGGAATGTCATTGTTTTTTAATTGCCTGATTACCAAATGTTGGAGATAAAAGATAGATGTTCTCAATTAATAACATTTACATAGATTAGCATCACTAACAAGCCTCATTAGTAGCTGCTGACTTTTGTTTAGACTTCGTCCCATGTCAGTTGTGCTCTGATAGTGCACTGGTAACTACGTTCTCCATATTAAAATATATTTCTTTCTAACCTCTTTCCATTAATCAGGCTATATATATGACATTTTAAAGCACAAACGGGGTTTCATTAAAGTTAACTCTTATTTCCCAGAGCATTCAGAGCAAAATTGGATATATTGGGAGGCTTTGCATCAAAAAAGCCTTGCCTTCAGGAATAGGAGTCAGGCCTGAGGTACCTTAATGTATTTAGAATAATAAACAAGCCACTGCAGCCAGTTGCTCGTGTTCCTCTGCAACTTGTTTTGCTGATTTAGTTATTAATTTTGAACTGTCAGATCATTAGCTTTTGCTGTTCCTCAGTCTACTCATCCATGAACTCTTTACAGTGATACATGTTCTCCTTAAAAACGCTCTGAATGCAAGGGCAGAAAATACACTGGTGGCACTCACAACATATTGAATAAATATCTGTAGTGAGAAAATAAATCTCTTTTACACCATTCTGTTGGTGCAAGTGTTATCCTTGAAATCTGACCTCCTCCTGAGGCTGTTCCTCAGCAAAGCACCTCATCCTAATGATTAAATCATAGATGTCAAGGTCCTTCAGGTTTGCACTCCTTGGTCCTCACCCTGAGACTGACTTTTCCATTGGCCAATGCACAACACGAGGGCTGTTGAGGTAGCAGGAGAAACCTCCCTCTCCCCTTCAAGCAAACCCTCATCAGGCTGGCTGTACTTTAAACACACTTGATTTTTGGCAACAAAAATCTATTTGAGAACTTGTGCTTTTCTGCTTCAAGAGCAAAACAAAACACATATCAAACAAAAGAAAGAAAACATGAGGGCTCCGTTAAAAAAAGAAAAAAGGCTTAACATGTATAGTTTTCCACAAGGGAAGGGAAAATGATATTCTGACTGAACTGACCATGAATTCAAGCTAAAAGCTGAAATATATATAGAATGCCAAACACTTTGGGAGTTAGAGACACACTTCTGCATGTCTTTGTGTCTGTGTGTAGAACTGGAGATACAAACATGTATGGACTTTTGCAGATTAAAAAATGCTTCTATCTATTATTTTGATCAATGGTCCTCTTTTTTTATATTTTCAGCACCTATTGCACTGATACACACAAACCCAATATTTTTTACTCCATCAACTTGAAAATCTCTAGTGTCACAGCCTTTGCTTCAATGTAGAAGCTGATTTCAGGGTTGCATAAAGAAAGTGAGCTCTATAGTTCAGTCAAGCAGCAACAGTAAAGTGCTAAAGCAGAAGTTTCTGTGCTATCGGTGAATGGATTAAATAAATAAATCAATCAATAAAGGATGTAAACTTCTTTTAAATCTCTCTTTTCAGTAAAAAACCAAGTCATAAACTCCTCTACCCTTAGTCTTTAAGAGAGATATAGCTTTGTTGACTTCCACTGTGGTGTAAGATATTTCTCCCTTGTCAGCAAAGGACATCAAGATGTAAAATCAAACAGAACTCAGGAGGGATAACGTGTTTTGATTTATCACATTTTCAGCATTTTGGTCATGTATGTTTAATTTTAGTATTTTTTAATATGGGTGAAAATAACCCTGATCTTTGTTTTATTAATGCATGTGTATTAAAAGGCAATACAAAGATTGGAGCAGAAAACAAAGACAAGAAAGATACGAGAGCAAGATAGTCCACTTGTGGTTTTGCAGCATAAGATGACAGAACTGTGATTGCAGGTATGTACATGTACTTATTTTTTAATTAAGTATCTGCTTTAGAGGAGAAAAGGCAGTACTAACATCCCTCGTGTGCACAGTACCACAACTGCTAAACACCATCATGCAAAGTGTCAGAGCCCTAACATGACAGATGTGTTCAGAGAGTGAAATTCATCTCTGTTTGT
This sequence comes from Gymnorhina tibicen, assembly GCA_013399875.1. Classification (NCBI taxonomy): domain Eukaryota; kingdom Metazoa; phylum Chordata; class Aves; order Passeriformes; family Artamidae; genus Gymnorhina; species Gymnorhina tibicen. The sequence goes on from VXAZ01005997.1 coordinate 2,132,397, forward strand.
AGGGCCAATGCGGAGCCTGTGAACCACTGAAACCCCGATATGGGGAGGGACGCAGCCCACAGACCCACCACCCCCGGGCCCCTCAAACAGCCTGCGATGGCCATCGCTCCCGGCTCCAGCTGGGTTCAAGCTGTTTTCCCAAGGGAACTGCTTTTGTGCCATTATCTGTCTCCTAGACTATCTACTTCACAAATACAAGTTATCATTATTTATATTTCAGCTCTTCCCTGCTTTTCTTTTTCAAAGTTCCACCCTTGCTTTGTGACCATGAGAAAAGAAAAATAAGTCGAGAGGAAGATAAGTCTAAATAAGCAAACCAGGCCCTTTTCTATCTCTGCTTTTTGAGACCAGGTAATTCCAGCATTCTGGTCCTCCAAATTCTTTGATTCATATTCAGCCAACCAGAATATTTTCCCTCTTGACAAGGTATAATTTCAATGGAGCTGTGTTTTGTCTCTGTATGATGCACTTCATATTTTTCATGATTTTGCATCCCTCACACAAGACTCTGTCAATTAAAATGATAGCTACTTATGTGGGACAATAAGTGACTATGAGGGAAGGGATTTGTGGAGGCAATTTACAACCTCTAATTCAGCTCCAGGGATGTGCTCCAGCACAGCTACCCTGCAACGGCTGTGCCAGGTAATTTGCCGGAACACTCTACTGAGGCATCAGCCTGTTGATTGCCTGATGTGTAAGAGGCCTCAGACTGGGTCATATTCCACAATTAGTTACAGTAAAAAAATCAGGACTATTTATTTCAGCGTCGGTTTCAAACTATATTGAACGCTTCCACATTGCAAGAGTTAAAATATGCAGAAAGAGAGAATCTTAAATAGAACACAAAATAAATTAAATCACTGTTTTGGTTGAAACAAAACACTGGAGATTTACCTAAGATCATGTTATTTGTCGCATTGCAATAAACCTTTACATCTGTCCTTAAGTACTGACGCAAATCCTATTTAGATCTTGACCTTCAGATGCAGAAGAAAGAAACCCCAAACAACTATTTATCACCTAGATCTAATCTTGCCCACATTTTCTCCTTAGCTAGTAGAATACTCTAAAAAGAAACAGATGGTTTTAACCATCTTTCCAGTACCAAAATATAAAACTGGTTTAATTAGTGTGCAAGCAGTCATGGCCACGTGCTGCATGTGCAGCTCCCCGCAGTATCTTCTCTCCTCCGTCAGCGAAGAGCCGCTGAAATCCTCCCATTCCCATTACTCCTACAAACCTTTAGCCCAGATCTTACATTGACATAAATCAGAGATGCTCCACTGAGTTGGATGGAGTTGTGCCAATTTGTGGAAGTTGAGGTTCCGTGTTCATGTTTTAATTTTTGTTTAATTTTCCCCCCGCCCCGTGCCAAATGTATTAAGAAAATAGGGGAAAACAGAGGAAATTCCGAATGTGGTAGCATTCATTCATGGTTTGGCTCTTTCCACAAATGCAAATACACCAGAATGTTTTTTTCTTTTCCCCTGAATATTGTTCTCATTTATAGATGTACTTTTAAACAAAACAGGAGATTTGCTAATGAAATGATGCAATTAGAAGCATATTCTTAGAGAATCTACAGCAAGAGGAACAGCAAAGATGATAAAATAAAACAAAATAGCTTTTGTAATTACATTTTTCTCACAGTATTTCATCCTTTTCTGGTTTTTATGGAAATTATGAATTTTTCTTTCTCCAAAACAAACTGTTCCTATTTAAACCTCACGCTGATTCAGGGCAGCTTAGTGGATAAGGCAGCCAGAGCTCACCGACAAGACCTGTGCTTGAACCATCTCCAGGTTATAACCTAATTGGCTTCCTCATCTGAGCTCAGTGTCTCCAGGTCGGGCCATGGAGTGCTGCCAAGGCATTAGGGAAACTTGCAGCGGAGTTGTGTGGCCTGGAGATAGACAACTTCACTTACAAGCTGTGCCTGGCCTGACCCTGATCCTTCCCTTGCACGAATATCCTCTGCCTGGTTAAAAGAAGAAAGAAAATCCATGCTCTCCCCAGATCAAAGCCTTCATCTCTCTGTGCTTTGCAAGGCATCCGGACAAGGGAAAGGAATGAAAATGTGGTTTTGGTTTGTTTGGTTGGTTTTAATTTGAATAAGGAGCAGAACTCTGGGAAAAAGTAATAGAAGTTAAATCAAATCGGTGGAAAAATAATGTTTATGTAGTGACTTTGAGGCAATTGGACCCACGTCATCAAAGATTTATGATTTCTAGGAAAGAAATTAAGAATAGGTCTAAGAAGTGGGACAAATCCAGAGCCATCCATTGTCTCAGCTGGAGGAGTTTAGACTTATCATTCAATTAAAATAAACAAACAAAAAGGAAATAATATAATCATTAAGGTTGGAAAATACCTCTAAGATATCCAACAATTAACCTAAAATAATTCATTAATTCTTCATCTTATATTTTACTATTATTGGACTACAACCATGATGGAACTGGCTTCAATGGAGCATAAAATTTGCAACTCAGCAGCAGGAGATTGACACCAAAGAGGTGTCAGCAGGGAAGGACTTACACTAGGCAATGTTTTTTTAAGAAATCAGATTTTTTAATTAAGTCCCCTGAAATATCTCTCTTGGTATATTCATTGTTTCTCCTCAATGGATAATTATCCAATCAGGTCTTTCCATGTTTCTTCATGGAAGGGCTCTCTTTAAAAAATCTTCTATTGATTTTTGGCTCTGTACATTAAAAAAGTAGACTCATCTCTTCAGCAAATTGATACATAACTCAGGACAGATTATAATTTGGATTTTTTAGACACATTTGTTGTTTTTTTTCCTAAAATACCTGTTGAGGACTATTTTTAATGGAGACTATATACTTACGAGTGAGTAGGTTGGCAGTCAAAAATATTTTATTTTCTACAGAACTATACAGTAGAATATAACTACAAAACCATCACTTAAAATTTTAAAATTCTATTCTCAAAGTGTGATTTTTAAAAATATTCTGGAGTTTTATATTTGCATGGGAAAAAAAGTGCAAAAGCATGCTAGTGATTTATTTTTCCTTACTTTAAACTTTATTTTTCATAAATCTTTTTTTTGCTCCTTCAGAATTTTTCTGAAGTATTTTCTGCCTCTTGAAAAGTGGCCAGAGGAAAGAGGAAGATATCTTTTAGTCAGAATCTAATTTTTTCCAAACTAGGGGAATATATTGAAGTTCCTAGAGTGGAAAAATAGAGGTGAAAAGAAAGTAACAAAGAGTAGCCACCTCTTTCCTTTCAAATAAACAACACCAAACCCACCAAATAAAAACAAACCAAAAAAGCCAAACCACAAATCATGTTGTTTCAAATGCTTTAAAAAGCAAACAAATGTCAAAAAAGGGAGGAGACTTTTTTTGGGTATTTTTACAGTAATAAGTTGCAGGACTTGAACTATGGTGACAAATATTTTGGAAAAAACCCATCAAATTAGGCTATGAATAGGGATCCCACTTTGCACTTCTCATAAATACTCTTTTCTTCCCCTCCAGCATTCTTTCCTTGCACATCTTTTGCTTTGTACTGCTTCTAATGACAGTGATGTTCAGTTTTACAGGGTCAGACGTGCCTTGATTTTACCAGTTTATACTGGGACATGGAGCACGGCTCCACCATTTCATGCCCTGGGGCAGCCACTGTCACAGCCCACATCCTGTGAGAGCATCAGGACAGGTGACACGGAGATGGAGCTCCTGGTAGTTTATCCAATTGTCTTCTTGAAGATTGGCATAGCTGGAAACCAATGCCAATAATAATTTTTGGCAGCCTCAGCATTACATGGAAGTCATATCTGCTAGATCTCCGCCCTGACCTCTGCACCAGCTGAGAGGTGAGTTAGAATCTCTAAATCCCTGCTTTTCCTAGAAACTGAAAATGAGGAAGATTCTCAGATTAGTCACTGTGAGTGAGGAATGCCTGCCACAACTCTGTTCCATGCGAATCCTCATGGAAGACACCAACAGGGCAATTCAAGTCAGGATCTGACTAACAGGTAGTGGGTGCCTCTTACAGTGCTTAATCCCATTATCAGCCAGGTTTGCCATCTCAGCCCTGTACCCTTGGCACAGGCACACTGTGACAGCACTGCCAAGTGCACGTGCCATGGGCTAAGAGTCATCTGTCATCCACTCCCCTGGAACCAGACAGAAATTATCTTTTGTTACGTTTTGAACCTGTCGTTTGTTAAAACCAGTCACGCTTCTGGGCTGGGAATTTTCAGAGTTCTGTTAGGAATTTTTTTTTAGTCATTTTGCATCACTTGCAATTTCTGATGCATTCAAATACTACATTAGGTCCCCAGAGCAAAACCTCTCTGTCAATACACCTCATCTGACAGCAATCGTGGAAGGGAGCTTTAAAACTCAAGCACTAGTTCTGAATGCTGGAAAAAGCTGCCCAAGAGATAAGAAAAGAGGAGATAACTGGTAGTTCTCTTGAAAGTGCTTCATGTCACCCTGAGAATCTCTTGAATATTTTATAAAAGAAAGAAAAACCATAGCATGAATCAATTCAAATTAAATACCATAGAAAACATTTTCTAGATAAATCAGAATGCCCCTTATATAAATTCAAACACCTCAAATCAATTTTTCCATTGTGTGTTTTTCACCATATGAGTGGATATAAAATGCTCCATGGATACTCCTGTCATCTTTCCCTATCACATTGCAAATACATTTATACAAGAGACTTACTGCCTTTTCCTAAAATGAAAATAAATAGCAAATGTTCTTTTCAACTCACCACGTTATGTGTTTTAGAAACTTCCAGAAATAAGTCAGAACAGCAATATTTATATAGTTAGGCCTGGCATATTTGTGTATATTAGGTAAACATGGTTATTTGGAACCAAGCTGTGCCTGTATGGTTTCTTCATGCTGTTTTGTTGTCTAGAGGCACAACGAGGCCAATTTTTTAGAAGAAAAATGTGCCATATAATTGCCACTTTGTGATGCATTCAGCTAAAATTATGGAAAAAAAGAATCTCGGTTCCCCCTTTGATGCATTGTGCTGTTGTTCCACTCTAGCTTTTACCAGCTTCCCAATGCAACTGTCCTGTTCAGTAGGAGAAAATACCTGAATTACATACACAAGTGCACACACATACATACACATGCATACTGATAGGGTTTGTCTAACCCCTGACTTGAGCACACAGCTCAAAAATTGCCATAGAGAATAGGATATATTTGTCTGAAGGGGAAGAAAAGCAACACTGTTAAGTAAGGTGCAGGCTGACACGGTAAATAAAAGCAACACAAGTGAAGGCACAGTTGGAGCAGGAAAGAGTTGGGAGATGTGATTCAGCACTTAGGCTGGGAGATTATGTTTAACATGAAGAATGGAAAATGTGAGGCAGCTCCTTCTGCTGTACATTCATTCTAATATGGCAAATGGAAAAATGAGGCACCAAGCTCATTTGAGACCAACGGCACAAAAGGAAAACTGTGTATTTCCATATCGCCATTAGAGCTGCTGGAAAACCAAAGGACCCTATCCCTGGTGCGGTAGAACACATCCACGCAAGGCTCTGTGGCACCAGGATGATATTTTAAAAGGGTGCAATTACACTTTCTGTAAGACAAAGATGGCCCTCAGGAAAACGCCAAGCGTGGCTTTTGTTTGACACTGTCACAACAGAAACGCAACAGCAGGCACCTCTCCCCTCTGCCTGTAGACACTTTATTTATGCAAGGAGAAAATAGGAGCAGTGCTCAGATATTTATGTTTAACATCAAAGAAAATTCAGGTTCAGGCCAGCACACAGGAAAAAACTGCTGAAAATATGTTTGTCATGGAGAGGTTCTCTCTGCAGTGCTGCCCTGAGCAGGAGAACACTGTGTTACCTGTGATGCGATTTCCATCGGAGCGAAGGGATGGAGGTACCTCGGCCGCCCCACTATTTCTGCAAAAACGTTTGGTGTATTTGTGGTGGTTTTGCTTCTCTCTTTTTCTGGCTGCTTCACCATTCTCCCTTGCAGATCATGCTGGGACATGCATTCAGTGTATCCATAGTCTTCCCAAAAATGTCACTGTGGAGTTCCAGTACATGCATTTTGTTCCAGCAGGATGATCTGATACCTGTGGACTAAAAATTAAGGAACTGTGTGTAAACCTGGAATTTAAATGTTATTTTGTTTCTTCCTGATTTGGGACAAGAATGCAGAATTTCAAATCTCTTAAAAAAAAGGATGCCTTGCAAATATTTACCTTTGGAGGCATCAACATAACTATCTTACAACAAATGCTGAAACAAAATTTTCTGTATTGAAAGTGTCATCTGAATATTTTGTGGTTTAGAACAGAATATCCTTTTAATTCAATATATTTGAAAATTCATATTTGAAAACATAACATTTTTCTTTCCTAATTCTTGAAAATTTTCATGCAGATATATTGATATGGCATCATCTCATTAAAGTGCTACAGGAAAAGAAATCTCTGCATGTGGCATCATATGCCAGAGGATATGTAATTTAAAACCAAAATATTAACATTTAATCAGAACGGTGAAGTCAAAGTGAAACAGGAAAATCTGACAGATGATACATAAATAAGAATAAAATGAAGTACGATTGCATTTTATAACCAATCATGAGCACTGCAGATAGAGCTGGTAAAACTTACAAGCTGGTTCAGCTGAAATGAAATGACATTCTTTGCATAATTTTTTCCTGAAATTGTGCAGTAAGTTGTATGAATTTAATTTCATATGAAAATGAAATTCCCCTGAGTCCAGAATCCTGCTCAAAGCACACACTCAAGTCTTGTCATGAGACATGAAAGACCATCAGACTAGTTTCAACAACTGGAAATTTTTCCTGATGGCTGGACTCTGACCACAAAGAAATGTATCAACACACATTTCTAAGGGAAGAACCGTTCTTTAATAAACAGAGCTGTTCTGGGTTTTTTTCTGCCTCTCTAATTACCTGGAATTTTCCAAATGTGTGAAACGAGAACAACTTCCACTCCTTACCACTGGAGAGGAGTAGCCATGTCTTAATTTTGTAGGAAGAATGGCTTGAGCTGTCTGCCAGTAGTTTCACAACCCACTTTAGATCAGTCACATCAAGGAAAACTTACGCTCAAATTATTTTTCATATTTGAAGAGACAAGGTTTATGATACCCCTTGTTCACAGGTGGTCAGTTCAAGGACTCATTAAAAGTTATACAAGTTTCCTATTGATAAATATGTGGGAATTACAGTCAAACTGTCTTAAGAAGTCACAGCCATTAAAGAACATGTGCAGCATTAAAGGGAAATAACAAATTATTATTTAATGAGATGACTAGTCTTGCTATTGTTGCTTTATTTTCAAGCAACACTGAAATGGGCTCCCTGGTGTTTGTAGTTTCTGGCTATCTTTTTTTTCTCCTCATTATTAATTCCTTTTTCTCCATGCTAATCAGCCAAAGCACTGTGTGTTTGGAAGACTGATTTTTATACTCCATTCCCTTTGGATTTAAGGGTTACTTGTCAGCCTAGCCAAAAACTTCAGCAGTAGGTAAAGCCACGGGCACTCCTCGTGACCACCGCGACACCACTCACGCGCAGAGTTTATGCGGCTGCCACACCTCCGGGTCAGAGCTCACCGAGGATTTCCATAAATCCAATGGGTAATGTGCCAAATAAGATTAGAGAAGACTTCACATTATTGTACAATCCAATGAAAATATCATCTGCTAAGCTCCTTCTGGTGGCGACGGGGAGGAGGTGGCTAATATTAGCAGGTGTTTGTCTCTGAGGCAAAGAGGAGGCAGGAACACCTGCCCGTGCCCGTGCACAAGGTGGGAGCAGCCATCGCGACTTCACCTGTGGCAAAGTCTTCAGTAAAAATGCAGTTTTTAAGAGCTGAAATTCTGATCATCGCTGTGTTGTGTCAAATTGTTTTCTCTACCTTTTATTACATTATGTTTAATCTCACCCTGTTTCATATTCCCAAATGCATCTTTATTCAAAATTCTGTTTAAATTTATCTAGCTGTACTTTCATATGCTACCTAATTCCTGACACCATATTTTCACATGCAGAGTTGCATCAAAAAATGGAGCAGGTGGATTTTTACATCTGATCTGCGCCTGTTTTATCTATACACATATTTTTCTTTCAAACCTTGACCTCCTAGAAAGCAAGTAGGAAGAGTCATCTGGCACTTAGGCAATAATCATTCAATATGTTTGTATTTGAGAATAAAGGAAAATGATTTTTGTTTTGTTCCATGAGGCAATAGCAGAGGGAGCCTTAAAGAGGCAAGTGCATTTGCATTCTGTATTTGTCTCCTTCATAAATGTGGTTAACTAATTGCCTCTTCTTTCATCAGTTATCAATCCTTTGTTCCTGAAAACAAGCAGAATCAGATTCTGATGCCACGGCTGAACTTGATGAGCTCCTGACTCCATTAGTTATCCTCTTGAACTTGATGGTCCAGATTCTCAAATGGTATAAATCAGCATAGCCCATCCCATAATCAAAAAAGCTGACCTAAGGAGATAATCTGGGGAATAAAGTCCTACATGATGAGAGTAACGAAACTGGAATCACAATGTTCTAAAATTTTATGAAAAATACTTATCCATAAAACCTGAAAAAAGTAAAATGGGAATAAATACTTTTGGAAAATTAGTTGTGTTATTCTTAGATAACATGGTTTGATGGAACATAATCTGCAGTTCTGCTCAGGAGTAAGATGCATATATAATATATATAATATGCTGACATTTATGCATTTAACCTATTTAAAGATTGTCCACTTTTTTCAACACAGTCATTATTCATGATTGTTGGATACTTGTGAATAATCCTAAATGTTACTCAGGATCTGTAAATTGTGAATGTTGCATACTGAGACCCCTGGAACTGAGATGTATGGCAGATGCAAATAAATGATACTGTTACAGCAGCCTGTCTAGATGGACCTTATCTTTATAAACTGCTGTGCTCGCATAAAAATGGGTTTTGCTTCACTGCAGAACAAACCTGACTTCAGGCTGCCCACTGGCTGGCAGCTTGTAACTGTACCAGGAGTACAGCTGTAGTAATGTTTACAAAAAGTTGAATGGAGAAGGCTGAGTACAAGATCCTGTCTAGAAGTGACCAAAATGTTGGAGTCACAATAAAGGAACAGTGCCCAAGTCTTAATCCTCTGATGTTGACATGGAGGAATGATGAATTTCCACAGTTGGTGTGCAAAAGTGATGTCCCCAACCACGGCCTTGGCAATCACTCAGACCTCAGAGTAAATTAATGCAGTCTACAGCTGTTCTAAATTTTGCCAAATCAAAAAACATGGGGGAAAAAAAACCAAAAGCATGTATCCCATTTCTGGCAGGATTCTCATTTGCTTGTTCTCCTCCTGGCTCACTGCCATTTGCCTTCCAGTGACTCTGTTACAACAAGGAGGCATGGAAAACATCTCTCATCTCCACTTCTCCCAGACCTTTAATAGCGCAGTGGTTGGGGGACACATGCAGAAAGGGAGATTGGATTTTAGTCTCTGAAGGCTCAGGAAGAAACAGACTTCAGATCTCCCTTTGGAAGCCTCCAGAATACGGCTGCTGTCCCCAGGGCCATGGCCTGTGGTCTTCAGCTCGTACGGAGGGTACGGAGCTGCTCAGCAAGCACAAAGACACCGTGGCACTCGCTCAAGTCACAGTCATGGGTCCCTGTGGTTGGGAATCTGTCCCCTCATGTTTGTAACCTACACAGCATATACTACGCAATTCAACTTTGTTGACTACTCTGGAAACACAGTTAATCCAATACTGAGTGTTTGTAAAAGACCAACCTGGTGCACGGTGAGGAAATGGTACAAAAATAGAGTTCTGCTCTTTGCAGCTGCTTCCAAAAGTACCATCCTATCAGTGAAAGTGGGAAAGGTCTGCCAAGGTAACACATCCCACACCAGCCAGAGATGGAGGTTCATGAGACACAGGATGAACTTTATAAAAGACTTTTAATCTTTGGCCTTTAAGCAGCATAGCCAACAACAGGTTCACATCAGGGTAGTGGCATTAGCCAAGACAAGTTTACAAATCCCTGAGTGTGCTTCCATCATCCTGAGCTTGAGATATCTGTCAGTCCATAGCAGATGCTGCTGTTGCTGTGCATGTGTCATGTTACTGAAACCCCTAGATAATGATTACGACCGATTATACAAGATGCCATGTTCCTTAATCATATCACTTACATTTCTGCTGAACGGCAGTGACAAGGTTTTGAAAGGAGAAGATCACAGCTGTCCAATAAAAAAAAAATCAGATAAACCACACAGTGTTTGCAGACAGAAGATTATGCTAACCTGAAAAGTAGCTTTAGTGCTGTTGATATTTGCACTCTCCCTAACTGAGCTGAACCCTCATTCATCCTCTCTGTTTGGCATCGCATCTGAAATGGAGGTGATTGATGCATGAGCAGGTATATTTCTGAATTTTTTTATGTGTGTTATTTACAATTTCTGTTCTCCTAGTGAGCATTTGAGTGGTTATTTATTTTTTTCTATATTTTTTCCCCCTTCCCTCACCAAGATTGCAGGTCTCAGAGTACCAGGCACTGAATACCAGTCCCGAAGCAGACAGCTGGAGTGAGAAAATCCCCTCCTTGCCCTAGAGGTAACCCCAGGTCTAAGCTGAAGACATTCCCCTCTTTTATATGCTGGCTCATTTTGGAGTCTCGCTCGTGCAGAGGCTGCCAACTGTCCTGAATTAAATGCAGTGCATTTCGATACGAGTAAGTGCCTACTAATGCCTGAGCAAAACCAGTGTATTCATTTAAGCAAAGAGTTCAAGCAGGGTTCCAGGAACGAGGAGCTGTGTGCCCTACTAACAAAGCTATCTAGTTCAGTGCACAATCTGAACTATGCAAAAGAAAGAACCTTCTACTTTTAAGCAGTTTTAATGCAGTTCTGCAGTACTTAGAGTTTTCGGTGGAAAAGTCAGATGTAATTACTGTTTGACACAAAGGGATTTTTTTTTCTAGCTCTGCTGACGTTCTATTTTAAATAATTAAAAGTATAATTTAAAACTTAAATTGATAGTTTCAATAGACCTGATCCTGTCCTCAGAGGGAGCCTCTTGTGTCATAGTTAAACTGTTGATCAGCCCAGTGTCAGTTTCTCCTTCATCAGAACATGTACCATCAGATCTATAATTCTTTTTCGCTTATGATGGCAGAGCTCCAACAGGGGTGTAGTTTGACCCAGGTTAAGCAGATTTAGCTAAATGCATAAATTGTTCACATTCTGTCATGTGAAAGATGTAGGCCTTGAGCCAATGTTGGGAATAGATAGCTCACCCAAAGAAGAAAGTAATGAATTTGCAAATTTTCACATGTCTGGACGTTACTCTCTTTGACTCCTAATTGTCCAAACAAGCTATAAGGTTTAAAACAATGTCCTTGATTTTTATAAGAGTTTAGATGGCTGTGTTTTCTGACATTAACATTCCTAGGAAGCAAATTTCAAGGCTGTACAGCTGTCTGAAAGTAGGCTTTCCATCCCCTCTTGGTTTTCCTGGCCCATTTCCACCAATAAAATCACATGAAGAGTAAACCCATAAGCCAACTAATAAGTTAAAAGATTTTCACTGTATAAACCACAGACCTAACAGGATGTGAATGCCCTGCAGAGCAGGTCAGTTCTGCTGGATTTCTTGCCCCATAACACAGAATCTGGTTTCCAGTGCATTCCACTGGTGGAACCATGTTATCAGAGATGTCCTCCAACACCTGTACTATCTTTTCAGACTGATTTTCATGAGTGTAAAAGGGAATGATATTTGTCCACATGGCATAATTTGCAGAAAACGGTACTGAGCTCTGAAAGTATCATTTATTTGTGCCTTAAACTACAAATTTAAGCTATTATTTGTTATACTAATAGTTCTATGAGTTTCATTCTCCAGGATTTTCTGTTCTACAGAGGTTATTAAAGAAACTTCTTCACCAAATGTCCAAGTCATAATGTAAACAAGTATAATAAATCTGTGTTTAACCTGTGATAATGGTTGAACTTGATGATCTTGGAGGTCTTTTCCAACCTAAAGATTTCTATGATTCTATAAGCATTAAAACATTCCCTCTCAAACAAAATGTTCCACGTGATGAAGATTTGCTCCTTTTCCCTCATCTCTAGATACTGGACTTCACTAAAAATCAGGAATATGTATATAAATTAAGATATATAGCCCTATAATTGCTGTTAAGGAGGTGAGTTAAACCCTCCTAAATAAGGGAAGCTGCTTGCCTATGGTTTGCCTAAACCCCTTAAGATGACATCTACAGCCCATATGTGACCACATGTGGTATAAATAAAATGGAAGTATAAAAGAGAAAAGAGATAAACATATAATTAAAACCAGCATAGCAAACACTTGTGCTCATTCATTTTAATGACTGCATGCTCCAGTTTACAGAGCAGTTGCAGACCCAGGCCGTAATAGCTGGGTTGACCACATGCCATAAAATACATCAGTGTAGGCTGGGTCCAAATTATCCAATACTTGTAATAAATCCATCCCATTAACTAGATAAATATGCACAAGCAACAACTCTGGAGATAATGCTGGGAAGGGGCCTGTTGTTATTTAGCAGCAATGCCAGCTCACAGGACCTGATAAATAGCAATGCTATTGCCTTTTATTAAGAAACAAACAAACAAAAAAGATTAGTTTAGCTTTTAAGATCTCATAACTATGTCTCTCCTTCCCTTATCTGTAACTTGAACTGAAAAAAGAGATTGTGGCCTTGAAAGCTTCAGTTCTGATTACTTTTTTGTAAGCCTAATAAAAGGCATCAGTCATACCATGTATTTGCAAAAATGAAATCTTCATATATTGAAGGTCAATTTTAGTTGAACTAATATAATCAGTAAAAGTCAAGGTTCCTTTACCATTAAAATTGTCCATGCTCTGAGTCTTTTGATATTCTATGCTTAACCTTGGATCATGCTGTGTGTGTTGTATGCAGGGAGGATGGTGAATTCACGTTACAGTATAATGACTGAGTCATCCTGGCCTTGATTTTCAGCTGGGCAAAGCAGATATCCAACAAACACAAGACTTCTTTAAAATTATTTGAAATTAATACACCCTTGAAGCACTTTCTCTCACCTCACAATAAGCAGCAGGTCAGCCGAAGTCTACAAACAGATTTTCGTTACAGTTTTATGAAATATTTAATATCACTCCTGAATATATTTCTGGAAGTTGAAAGATGGTTACATATAACTAGAGCAAGTATTGATATTGAGAAATGCTTTGAGGTTTGCACTGCAGAAATCACACGATAATCCTGACAGGAGAGTACAGCCAGGTGGGAGTTGGTCTCATCTCCCAGGTAAGAACTGACAGGAAAAGAGGAAATGCCTCAAGTTGCACCAGGTTTAGGTAGGATATTAATAAAAATTTCTTCCCTGGAAAAGTTGTTAAGCACTGGAACAGGCTGCTGAGGGAAGCGGTGGGATCACCATCCCTGGAAGTGTTTGATTTGCTCCAAAACTCTCCCATCTCTCTACCTCTTCCCTTTTCAGTACAACCATAAAATAGGAATCCGATCATTTGCACAGAGGAATGAAAAGGCAAATCAGTGTGATATTGCCAACCCTGGATCAGGGCAGGGTCAGGCTGGATGGAGGCTGTGTGTGAAGGACATTGACCCTAGAGCACTGGCAGGGCAGAGATCTCCACAAGCATGAGTGCCACCTGATTTTGAAACAGAGGTCTAATTAAAGAACACATTCAAATCAGTTGGCTCAGAGATGTGTTAAAAGCATCACACACAAAACTGCCAAAAGTAAGAAGCAGGGGAGGTTTTCAGCAGTGCCACTCTGCTCACTCCAGTGGAATGAATTCTGGTTTTGATCTGTGTAAATGGGATTAGACCCATTAGACCAAGGCCTGAGTCTTATCTGTCTGGAACTGGATATATGGAGATGACATAGAAATATCTATTTTGGGTTTTGAAAGCAGTCCTGCATCAAGAGAGAGTTTGAGGGATTTATGTGCTGAAGGACCTAGAGAAAAGATGTACAATGGAAATGAAAACTAAATATATGGATGTACAACATGAACTGGTCATTCTATTCATGATCACTCTGTTACGGCAAAAGTAATTTTTCACCTGTGGATTCCTTAATTTTTTTTCTTTCCCAAAAGCCATTCCTGTTCCTTCTGAAAAAATTATTAACTAGAAGCAAAGGATCTGTTGATTTTAGTATTGATTATCCAGTTCTAAATTGTAACTTTTTTTTCAAAGTGTCAAGTTTAATGGAAGGTCAGAAGAATACTTAATTACAAGCCCCAAGCCGGCAAAGACAACTTTCTGATGCAGGACTGAGAGCTGGTCCTGGCAACACAAAACAACTCTTTGAAACCCTGTTTCAAACTGGCTCAAACTTATTATTATTATTTTTTTCCCCAGGATATCTGCACTGAAGAAGAGGCAGTGTCAGCAGTCTATAAATAGCTCAGGACAGTATAAACTTTTGAACTGTGAAATCTGGGGGATGTAATCTTCCTGCTAAACAGAGGCTTACAGCAGATATTTAATGCTCTGATAGGAGTGTCGCCAGTGTTTGAGCTATGAGAGGAAGGGAAATTCTGAATTATTGTCAGCACTGTGCACTGGCGTGGTAGTTCAGGTTGGCTTGGAATCCCTTGTCCCAGCTGAATAAGCTGGTTTGGTTGTTTTTCCATGTGCAAGTTTGTGCATAAACATACTGAGGCCAAACGACTTACCAGCATTAGATGTCTAAAAAAGAACCTTTGGATCTCCAACAATTAATTTAGCAGGCATTTAGATGTTATGACACACTCCTTAAGAAATGGATTTGTTGGAAGAAACAGCCTGTATTGCTGTTTTCATCACTTTTTGTGGTACAATTTTCATCAGCTGAGAGTTCCAATGGGAACTTCCAGTGGGAAGTACCACTGGTAAAAGCTCACAGCAATTTCCCTGGTGCTGTTGAGTTCCTGCCTGTCCCACTTGGAGCCCACGCAGGACAGTGCCATCTTTTACACAAGAGGTAGCAGAAAGGCAACATCACTTCCCAGTATGACTGTCACGCTATAAATTAACACTCCCGTCATGGCTAATTCCGCGTAGCAGTTGTGCTGTGTGGAGAAGCTGCTTTTCAGCGATGTGGGGGCACATTGTGGGAAGGGGAAATGAAGCCTGGGCACTTTGTGGGAAGGGGAGATGAAGACCCCACACTGAGTCCAGGTGTGTATAAAATGAAAAGGCACGTCTAACACTTTTTTTTCCTGGTAGCACCTGTGTATGTTTGGAGAGCTTTAGCCACCAATGTTTTCAGGCAACCACCACGGCCACAAACTGGATTATAAATGCATAAACCTCCTGACTCCAGGAGCTGGCAGTGCCCACATCAAGGTGCTGCAGTGTGGTGGACATCTCCCCCCAGTGGGGCCAACACCAATTGGAAACACCCCTTCCTGCTCCCACAGCTGCCATGGGGGTGGTTTTTAGCTGTGACCCCACCCTGCCCTACCATAAAGGACATGGAATGAGCTCCAGGAGGGTTTGGCTGCTGGGGGTGGGGTTGTGCTGCTCCCCCGTGAGTGTGGGCATCTGTGGGGCTGCACAGGAGCTTCTTGGGGCTGGGCTGCTCACTTGTCCCCTTGGTCTCCAACATGAGAAACCACAAACAGTTCAGAGCAGACCTTTCTGTGAGGCCTGGTTCCCTCCATGGAGAGATGCAGCAAACATGTGAGTAACCCAGAGTCTGCAAAGACCTTTTGTACCTCTTGGTTGTGTGAGCAGCTGAACGTGCCAGGGTTGTTGCTGGGCTGGGGGCTCTGGGGGTGCTGAAAGTTTTCCCAAAGCCAGCAGCAGCTCTGGGTGCTCCTTCCCTTGAGATACACATTTTTGGTTGTGGAAATCGTTCTAGTGAGCAGTGGTGGGGGGTTTGAAGCTGGCAGCCAGCTGTGGGAGGTGGGGTTTTTGGTGGTCCTGGTGGGGCACAGTGCTAACAGCCTCTGTGTTTTCAAGCTGAACATTTATTTGTCCTCTTGCACAAGTGTGTGGGCTGTGTTTTCTGTTTGGCCTGATGTTGTGGCCGTGGTGGTGTCTGTGGTGGCCCTGTGACACTGAGCTGTGTGGCTCACCCTGCCAGGGAGTGCATCTGCCACACACACGCACAGGTTGTGGGCTATCATGTTCATAAGTGCCTCAGAAAAGGGGTTTTCTGGGGCAGATGATCAAGTTCTCCCTTTGCCTTTGTAATCTGAAGCTTTGTGATGAAGGGCAGAGTGATTAAGGACCTCCCCTCGTTAGTGGGCCAAGCAGGGATTTCTGTCTGGTACAACAGCGCCCTTTGGGCACTGGGTTTCCTTGGTGGGCTACAAGTGGGAAACAAGGCAGATGTGACACCATCATGCCTAAACTTCAGCTTTGGAAATTAGTAATGGCTCTACAGACCTCTGAAATGTGGGCCTAAGAACTGAACACTGTTCTCCCCAGTGAATTTGCCCTCTAAATTGCTAGAGACGGGGTTTCACTTACTTTACTTCTGTAGCTATATTGATTTTTTTGCCATCTTTCTTTTTAAACCTGAAGGAAAAATTCAAATAAAACCTAACGATGTCTCTCTGTTTCTGAACAGTTTTGGAAATTGCAGAGCAATCAATATTAAGTACACTTTACACCAATTTAGAGCCCTATTCTGTTCAGACATGTGCTTTATAGAGCTGTGATTTTTGAGTAATTTAAGCTGAAAAGTAGGGTAATGTGGATTTTCTAATTAGCTTGTGTTAAGTCAGTGTTCTTCCACCTGAATATTTTTAATAGCTTGGTTTTTAAAAGCATGCGTGTATATATCCAAAGTAGGCGAATAAAAAGGAAGATAATCTTTTCAGAAGGATGAAAGACAAGTGGATTAATGCACAGTTTGAGATTTTGTGAGAAATTCAGGCACACAGGCTGGTGCTGCAAGGAGAGCTTCTACTTGTGAAACTGTCACTTGTTAATTAAGTTAATGTCTACGGTGCTCTGAAAATGTAAAGCAGTATGTAAGTGCTAAGTATTATTATTAATGATGCCAATTTTGACAGGTTTACTGGAATAGGCTTTGCAGTACAATATAAGCTAATGTTCTAATGCTTTACTCATTTACAATGAAACTGTTAAAAATAAGAAAGTGGGAATAGAAGGCCAGCAAAGGCCAGCAGAATAGATGGAGTCCCTCATTTGGTGTTATGCCCAAGTGCCTGGGAATAAGGTCAAAGATGACATGGGGCTGTCTCTCCATCTTGTAGAACTCTTGGGGGAAAACCTCAGGTGTATGATGATGGGCTGCACCAGATTATTGCGGCTTCCAGTTGTCCTTTTAGGAGATGTGTTGGCCCTTGGAAGCTGTAACACAGAGTTGTATCCATATGGGCAGCGTGTCCTGCCTGTCACCTAAAGACTCATTCCTGTCACAGAGTGCAAAAGGGGACTGGAGGAAGGTGTCAGCCCTGTGTACCCTACGACTGCATGCTCCTCTAAGGGAAATCCCCACTGGCCAATTAATTTGGTTTGTGGCCCCTGCCTCCCTTGCCCTAAGCTGCAGAAGGAAAGAGTTCTGGTGTTGGCACCAAATAGGTGCAGAGAGCTTGCCAGTAATACACATAAAAGCACGTATTTTAAAAAAGTGACTGAATTACCTTTCACGTTTCATGGAGTCATAGTAGTTTGCATGGCATTTGGATATGGAAGCACAGCTGCACGCAGGTATCTGACCCAGTAAATGGAATAGTTTCCTCAATGTCTTGGGCACATTTCCTTTCACGCTTTTTCTCTGAGCAAAGCTATCAAATCTACCCTGTGAAAGGGACAGCCTTATCTTCAGATGTTTTTCTTAGATGCTCTTTCATTTATTTCTTTTATTACCAGGCTCAATTCTCTTCTGTCTTAATGGCTTCAAAGTGAAGAAAACATTGCATATAAGTCATACAGAAGCTGTACAGAAATTGGAATTCTGGTGTTTTCCTGCAAGTGTGTCTTTCTGTGTGTTCCCATTCAACCTTACAGTAGTTTCCCCACAAGTCAAGTCCGGTGGACGTCCTATTGGCATGGTCAGGGTGGTCTGTTTGGCCTAATTGCTGCAAGAGAAATTGAGGATTCCCTTGCAGTTGGGCTGAGTTCTGCTAATGTGTCGAGAGTGCATGTGCACACACACCTACACTCAACAGTTCCAGCCATATGAGACCAGCACTCCACTGCCTAATTAAATTCATTTACTGGCTGGCAGACACTCCACCTTTCAGTGCCATGTGGATCCTGGTTGTGCTGGAAGAACTTCAGGGCCAGTTGTTTTGTTGTGTGTTAGAGACGGAATTGTTGTGTGCTCATTTAAGACGAACTTTGGTATTGTGCTGCATTAGTCAAACACTGCAGGCAGTATTGGAAGAGGGAGGATGTGGTTACTTTGGGGGCCTGGGAAATTATTTCTTCAAAATGTAGTAGCAGCAAGATGGACTCTAAGAAAACTATTTTCTTGCCTCTTGCTATGTCATCAGTTACTTTAGTGTGTGGCTTGACCAAAGGCTGCTGGGAACCAGCCAGGGCTCTGTCCTCATGCATCCAGAAAAGTGAAAAGCAATACTTTTTCTTTTTAATATTGGTCGCTGATGAAGTGTTATGAGAATATTGCATTCTTCACAAGATGAATCAGTGACCTGAGTAGGAATGGCTTTCCAGAATCAATGCTTTGATCTGTCAAGGCATCTAGAAAATAACAGTCCTCCTCTGCAGGCAGGTAACAAGGAATGCCTTGGGTGGAAAGGTCTATCAGTTCACCGCATTTTCTTCCCATCAACCACCAGTCAGGTGTTAATCACTGGGTAAAGTTGTCTTGAAATCATCTGAGGACAGCTTTGAACCTCTGCTGCTCAGGACACAAAGAGGAGTTTGTGTCTTGGCCTTCTTGGAGCTGGCTCAACTCTTGATACCCAGGTGTCTCCTGAGCCAATTGGTTTCCTAATCACAGAATTGCAGTGCTGGGGTTTGCAAACTAAATAGGTTCACACTATCAAGGCTCTGTAGCCTAGTCCCCATTCAGAAAAGAAAGCAAAGCAATGCAACAGAAATAAAAGAACAGACTCTAGAAGTTGCTGGTGTTTTAACACAGAAGGAGAGTTTTAAAAATCTAGGGTCGATTACTGGATGTTAATCCTGGAACTATATTAAATATCAGTTGTATTGAGATCTGAGTCTTTTGAGACACAACCTTAAAAATTATAACCTTAAAAATATAACGAGGGCAAGCTTCTTGCCCTTTTCTAAAGTGCAGTAATAGGCAATAATTATATAGTAGGTATATGGGCATCTCTGCTTTGGATGCTCTAGTTACAGAATACATTGCAGGTAGTATATCAACCCTGTCATGAAAGCACAATAGTCAGAATAGAGTCCTCAAGGCATCACTGTCTATTATAAATCAGTTAGAATAATTCATGCTATAGGTTTCCCAATGCTGCAAAGCCTCTTATTCAGCAGAGTATAAACTTATATCACATCTTATAGATTTTTTTCCCCCCCCTTCTTGGCATGAAACAGACTTAAAATAATTCTGCAAGAGAACAATGCACTGTACAGACAATTCCCTAAAAACTTTCATAAATAGGAGGTGGAATGGAAAGATATTATTTATCTCCAGGATCGTTTTAACAGCTCCAGTCACACCTTTGTTATTAAGTTTGGAGCACGTTGTGTGGGAGCCAACAGTAAGCCTGTGTGTGGAGCATACAGGGGCTGTGTCTGGAATCAGGCTGAAAATGCAAATAGGAGTTTCTTTTCTGGTTTGGTTTCTCAACACAAGTTAGAGCAGCTTGCACCAACTGGTAAAGGCTGCAAAGGGCCATTTTGCCAGCTGGGAGGTGCAAGGGTGTAATAATGCTGCTGGCTCCTTGCCTGTGCCAGCCACAGGGAGGAGAGTGGCAGAGAAGCCAATGTATGTCTCAGTGCCACAAACCAGGCTTAAAGACAGCTTGTACCACTTGGGAGTGGGGCATTATGGATCTGAAGTATCCAAAGGCCTGCCATGAAATATTTATGCTGCAACTTCCTGTATTCTTCATATCACTTACAAATCCCTGAAATTTCCAGAAACCCCCATTAAACTGAACTGATTTAAGTCACAAAGCACGGTCTGATGCACAGTTCCCTAGGTTCTGATAAATGGCCTTGGGAGTGAAGGAGTTAACTGACCATCATCAATTACAGCATCAGAGGGGGTGATTAGGAATGAAATTGCAGGGAGGTTTTTAATTTAGCAGAGTAGAGGAGACTCCCCCAGCTTAGCCAAGCTCATCAGATCATACACATCTTCCTGCTTCATCCGCTTACCACGCGCTGCCACTCAGGGCTATTGTGCATGGAGAGGGCACCGAGCAGACTCCAGGATATTATATTATTCCCTTGTCCGGAAATCCACCTGAGGCTCACTGATGCTCTGCCTGCCCCACAAGTGCCTAGCGTGCAAAATTCTCAAAGACCCCAACTCGGGAATCAATCAGCAAATTACGCGAAGGAAAAAATGGCAAAGTTTAAAGCTTAATATGACTTAATTTGTCTGGTTCTTTTTTATTTTGCTGATGAAGTAGGTAGGTCTACTTCTAGGAGTAAAGATACGTACAGGCTTGTGTTAGGATCAGGGATGAATCCGTTGTATACTTGTATTTTGCCTGGCTCTGTGTGTGTTCAACACTAAATAAAGCATATGTGTGCAACGTATAGACTGCTTTAACTTCTCTGCTCTGTTTTCCTGGTAAAATTGATTACTTGGGATGCTTTGGTCATTGCCTTAGGAAAAGGGCAGCAGGCCATGAAGAGTCACGGGAGGGAAGTGAAAGGGCTTATGGCCCTGATGTGAAGCTTTATGGGGAGTTGCAGTCACAGGCTGCTGGTGGGATGGAGCCTCCTCTGCCTGCTGGGGCCCTCTTGGTCTCTCTGGGGCTGCTCTGTTCTCAGGATTGGGGGTGCCAGCTCTACCCTGGGACTGGCTTGGCACATACTGCTTGTCAGGGCTATGAAATGCAGGAGAAAAACATCCCTGACGTGTATCCAACCCCATGGTTTTCATCTACTCTTTTTATTTCTGGTTTCTACTGCTGTTACTGTTTTCCTTTAGTGTTTTGCCTGTGGATTTTAGAAAATTGTGGAGTTTTTAGGACAAACTGCAGGTGGACACTCTTTATAGAGGCAGACTTCATGTTCCTCATGTGGATGGGAGAAAGGAGGACAGCAGTAATCCAGCTGGAAAATGTTCAGGATGGGCCTGACTCAAAATTCAAAGGAAGTTGGGCTTTGGTGATGTAAAGATAAATTTTTAGCTGCTTTTGCACTCTGAAGTCTTGAAACAAACCTTCTCTCCTAGTGAAAACTTGAGAATAACAAGAGATCAAGGAGGTGCTGGTGCAGTGCTAGCTATGCAGAAGCAGTGGGAAGCAGCAGCCCCGAGTGCTCCTTCCCTTGGGTTTTGTTGCTTGTAATGTTGTAGAGCTCGTGCCACTGAGGCTGGAGTTTTCTATATGATCATGTAATTAAAGATTGTGCATAGTGTGCAGGCATATGGAGGCTAAAACAGTTGCCCGTGAAGTGCTCGGCAGCATTCTGTGTGATGTTTGACAAACCATTTTTATTTTGATTTTTGTTAATATGGCACTTTGTGCAATCATGGAGACACTTAGCATAGAACATCAGTCACCTGTGTAATCCTAATGAACTCATGTAAATGGAAATAAGGGGCTTCTGAAGACTATTAACAATGAGGTGCCATGATGCTGGAGGAGACTTGGCAGCCCTCTCAGCCCACCCCGATTTTGAAATGTGAGAGCATAGCTTTTCCCATTGCTGAGGAAGAATAATCAGACCTAGTCCTTGAAATGGTCTGTAGTGAAGCAATGGATATTTTAACTCCAGGGTTATCATCCTTACTCAAGCAAATTCCCATTGATTTCAGAGGAGTTATGCCTGAAAACAGAGAAGTGCAGGCCTTGAGTAAACCTTGGTGTGACCCACTTCTGTTGTGTTTCTTCTCCAGCCCACAGTGGTTGTGAATTGTTGTGTTCTTAATACAATAATTTGGATATATTGATTACTGTCAGTTCCCCCTGTGCAGTAAAATCCATGTTATCCATATAAGGCAACTGGAAAGGAAAATCTACCTCCCAAACCTGAGAGCAGCCAGTGGGGCCACAGTTGCTTTGCTTTTGATGTGCTCTGTGCAGTGTCTCTGTATTTCGGTTTCCCTTTGCAATGCTCTTTGTAAAGGTGGAAAGGAGATCCTTGCTTAGGCAGGTAGAATTTAGAGCTATTCAAGCCTTTTTGCCCAGGTCTGAGTGATCCACTGGATGGGGGAAATTTTATAGCTAGAGGATCTAGAAGTGTTTTCTATTTAGAGGGGAAGCCTGATTTTTTTTTTTTTTTTGGGGAATGGCTATATAACAGGCTTAATGCAAAGAGGGTTTGTGGGTTGCTAAAGAATCTGAAGTGGAAATTAGAGGTGTGCAGTGTTTTCTGGAGACTCGGGCCATTTCTTCTTTCCTCTGGCATGTAAACTTACATTTTGTAAGAAAACACGATTGCTTTGTTCTGCTGTGCTGTTGGAGACCTTGTGGGTCCTCTGCACTTCCTAATGCTCACAGGAGGTTTTGTAGACCCCTCAACACAGAAGCCACAACATTGCTGGGGCTCACCAAGGAGCCTCAGCGAGTGAATCTTTGACAGGTCCATGCCCAAATTTGCTGCTGGCTGTTTTTCAGCTGTCTGTTTTTATTGTAGTCTGCCTTGCTGCCCTGAGAGCTACTGCACGTCACAGCTCTGGTGTGATGTGTGCACCAGCTGCTTGTCCAGACCTGTCACATTTTGTGGGTTTTTTTTGGGCTGCAACTATTTCTGTGCTGCTGTTGAGCAGGAGGGAGTTGCACCCTGGGCTAAAGCCAGCAGGGACCTCTCTGCACAGGTTGATGTGTATTTGGGGAAAGCTCCCTGGGCACCAATATTTCTGCAGAGGGACAAGAAGGAAAGAAACCACAGTGTGCCCAAAACGACTCGAAAGGGTGTTTCTATAAGGGCAGCCTCCCAGAGATTGCTCCCTACAGAGCCTTAATGTACAATGAAAAGTAGGACTCTAACCCTGGGAACAGGCACATCTTCTCATGCTGTTTAACGTCAGTGATGCTCAGGCAGCGATATCAATTTTTATTATTAATCCTAAAATAGATTATAAAAGAAAAAAAATGAAGCTGCTGTCTGAAAATTCAAGTAATTGTGGCAGGAAGTCAAGCTGCAGTAGTTCTTCAATTTCAGAGTAGCTCAAATCAAAGGAAAGAAATTCTGTGAGCCTGTTGAGGATCCTGGCCTGAGCCCTGCTGAATTCAGGGGGACTGTGAGAAAGATCTTGGGCAGATTGCAGGACAGGGACCTAATGAATATTTTTGTTTTGTTGGAAAGGATTTTTGCATCTTAGTTTGCTGAATTGATTAATTCTTGCATTTTCTAGTACCAGCATATTAAATATCCTATATATTTTTCATCTTTTCTAATTTATCTTATTAAGAAAAATGGGCAAATAACAAATATGTGAATCTATAATGTTATACTTTAATATAAGCTGTATGCTGCCTTCAATAATGGATGTTGTTGACTACAGTAATTAAGTATGATTCCAGCTCCAAACAGTTATTTACTTGTCAATATTAGTGAATCGGGTTCATCTAAAACTGCAGGCAGTTTTCTGTTTACTATATAAACAGTAATTGTCTGTTTAAGTGTTTGCTAAAATATTGTTTAAGTCTAAAATCAGGATTGCAAGTGGATTTCAATAACCTAGTTAATCTACTTTAATTTTGGAATTCTCTCTCTGCATGGGAAGAGAAATATGAAAAGTAATTTCATCTCTGTATAGTTGATTTAATTGTATGTACTTTTGATGGATTAAGTTTCCAGTTAATTGTGGAAAATGCAACAACAATATTATAAAAAGAGGTTTAAAATAAAACAATTGCTGTCTGCTTTGCATGCTATTTTTAAAAAAATGTTTAACATTATTAATTTTACAATGGTAATTTATAAATATTAGTTACATCTTCCCGCCTAAACCCCCCCGAATAGATTATTTTAATCATAGTTATTGATATTATCTACATAATTATTTTTCATTATGCAAATATGTCTCAATTGCTGTGTAATAATGTGATGAAAACAGTTTTCAGTGCTTTAGAACACTTGCTTAACTAAATCCAGGAGACAACGGAAAACTGGTGTGAAAACCAGAAAAAATTGGGCAAAGATTTTTTTTTTGAATAGCAACAGTAGTTTGATATCAGTAATATTTAACATTTTGAAATAATCTGAAAGCTCAGTAAACTATGAAAAAATGAATGAGCAGTAATGACAGTTTAAGCTTTTTAAATAATGATTCTTAGTGATGTTACTTTCTATCCTTAGTTAAAAATGACACTAGATTAAAATCTAACTGATTTCTAGTAAGTGGCATGTTTTGTTATTTTGTATATTTTCAAAAAATGTAAATAACCAGCTTCTAATTCACACACATTTATTAAAACACTGAGGGTGTCTTTTCCCAGGGAGAAGCGACATCCAGGGTGAGAAAATTCTGAAAAGTTTATTTGAAAATATAATTGACAGAGCATATTAAAAAAAAAATTGACATTCAGAAATAGAAAGGTTTCATTTTAAGGATTCTTCTGCTTGGAATTTAAAGATTGTCAGGAGAGATATAATTAAGGGGGTTGCTCAGGACAAAATTACAGCATTAGATCTAAGTTTTCTGGCTTTTCAGCATAACTGTATGATTGTGAGCTTAAAATAATGTAGGCAATGCTTTCTTTTGTCAGAATAAATTATTATAATTTCTAGCGCTTGGTAACTTGTGATTTGTTCTTGGGGTTTTTTTTGTGTAGATAGTTAAATAAGCAAATAAGACAGCTTTGGGTTTTTTGTAGAAGGATTGTAATTAATCCAGTGGAGTTTTAGTTTTAAAACAAAGTAAATGGTTATTACTCTTGGTGAAAAAAGCCCAGGGTTGTCTGAAATAATTTACTGGATATATGTTCTCAGTGCATTTTTCTTATAAAAGATTGCTTTAGTGCTTTATTGTTTTGTGAAAGAAATGTATACATTTATGTAAAACTCTCCACATGAAAGTGTTGCTTCAGCCTTTATTGGAGCATCACTGTCTGCAGCTACAATTTCAGCCCTAAGCTTAACTTTTTTTTTTTGCAAAGTATGTGGTTTTCATTAAACCTGTAATTAGTATAATTAATAATTATTCCCTAATTGAAACGCAAGTTAACAAACTTCCATATCTAAAAAGTAAAGGGGGGAAAAATGTCATTCATTCACACTGGGCTTTATAAGCCTATAAAACTCTTCAAAGGACTCCAAGATATCAAGCAATCTTTTATTCAGCTAAACCTACCCCCCACCTTCCCTCTTACACACACTTAAATACTCAGTATGCTCACAGCTTGGAAAAAAGCAAGAAAAGCCTTAATGGATCACTGATTTTAACCAAAGAGATAGGTATGTATTCCATATAAATGGTTTCCAGACCATTTTGGTGTTAGTATTAATAATTTTCATCAAATGCAAACAAGCGTCTGGGCGCTATAGAAAGCGAAGCTTTCAGCTGTGCACTTATTAACACAGCTTTTATTTCAAGCTGAAAACATCTAAAACAATTATACTGGAGCAACTGGGTAATTTGCTCCTTTCTTTGCTACACAGGTATAGCCTTGTAGACAGAGGCTAATAAAGATTTAGGGGTAAAGTGGTGAGTTGAGGTCCAAATTTTGTTCGTCTTTACGCCCATGAGTAATTAAACCAAATGAATAGACTGAGACAAATAACATCAGGAGAGGTGTTCACATGTGCATAGGCTGCAGTGCCCAGCTCGAGTTAGATACTTTACAACTGATGTAATAAATCAAAGAACAAAATAATTATTTCCCAATTTACCGTGACACAGATATCTTGTCATCACCCTGGTTATATGTACCTTTAAGAAGTGGTGAATGCTAAAAATCTATTTAGCCACATCAGTGAAACAGAGCTAACACAGCAGGAATTACTCCTTTGTCTTTTTTTTTTTAATATAAAATTACTTGTCAAGATATTTGCTCATATTGGAAACCAAATGTTTTCCATTTGGAACTGAGGGTCAGAATTTCGTGTCTAGGACATGACTATTTGTTTTTAAGTGGTTACTTATTTAAATAATTTAAAATATTTTCTGTTGGGGATATTTTATATTCTTAGAAAAAACCACTAGAAAAGTCTTATATTTAGTTATGTGCTTTGTGAGCTGTTCATTTATCTGAAATGTTTATTTGCAGTTCAAAAATAGATGTCTTAAAATCTACACAAAATATTTTTTATTTAGATTGGATAAGTCTGAAGTGCAGGTATAGACATCCTCAATGCACATTTTTTCTGCAGTCATTTGGAAGTGACGGAGTTATCTGTTCAGAAATATTTCTTCAGTAAATTTTCTCTGCATTTAAAAACACAACACTGAGCTAAAATTTAACATTATGGTAAACCAAACACTAAAGTGTTCCCTTAATATCAAACTTTAATTTTAAAGTAGTAACAAGAAATTGTGGAGAAATTGCCCCCGTGAGGTCCAGCGGTGGGCACTGAAATATTGTAAGTTCTGCTTTCATAATGCTGCCTTTCAAAACCTGTAGTTATCTTAAAATTTGAGTGCTTTCCAGAACCCCAGATTTAAAGTTTCTCAGGAGAATATACTGTTTCAATCAGATAGTTTTATAGAGTGCACGTTAACAAAAATCCTTACATTTCCCTGATATCTTTGTCCTTTTTTAAATGGGAGAGGGAATGCAGAGGGTAATGCCTTATGCTTGAATGCAGTTCAATGTATTTTGTGTTTTACTGATAAACATATGCATCTATATATATAAAACCAGGCAGAGGTATGTGTTTATTTGGTATTAAGTTAAAAAAAGCTGTTACAGTTCCCTCACCAAGATTTAGCAAGTTTGTCCTACTTGCACGTTACTGATAAATATCAAATCCAGCTCAAATAAAAATCTAATTCTCAGGGTGAATGAAACAACATCTTTTCCTGACTTAATCTGTTTAAACAGGTACAGATGTATTAAAAAAAAAATCTAAAAACCTCACTGTCCCTCCAGCTTCCCTGCTGATGCCTGTCAACTTTTAAAAACAATTTTTACTCTGGGGTTGGGAAGGCAGAGAGAGAGAAAAAGCTCTTTTCAATTACAGATGATCAGTGAGAACTGTGACATGATGGTCAAGCTTCTCTTAACTATTAAGGGCGTCCTTCATAGTTCACAAATATGTTCAAACACTCAAAAGTGTTTGAGATGCGCAGTGGTGGTAGGGGGGAATCATATCTCTGTTAGTATTGAAGTTTTTCAGAGTTGTTAACAGGTGATACCCATGTCTATAGCTGAATCCACACACTGCCTTACAAACTGGGGAGCAAAATGTGGATTTATTGCATCAGTGCCCTCATGGATAGCAACAGTTTCTACTTTTATTTCTTGATCTTACTGCAAAAGTGTGTAGTATGTGCTTGTTACGAACTCGAAACTTGTTTCACAGAATGGCAAATATGTAAGAGCTAGAAAATTGGTAGTATGGTCTAGTCATGCCACTTAGAGATGTGTGTTCTCTAAAAATCAATACAATAAACTTGCTTGTTCATTATCTGACTAGTAAAGTGTTCTGTTTCAATAGGATTTTGTTTACACTGGGTGGGTCACCCAGGAGAGTACCAGACCTCTTAGTTAACTACTACATTTTGCTTTGATTTTTAATTTGTGAGTCATTATAAAATATGCTTAACTATTAGTTTTCTATATGAACATAGCACAAATGCATTTGAATGCATCTCTTGCCTCGATTTCTTTTTCTCACCTGAACTGTAAAGATGTTGTTTTTAATTTAAGGGTATAAGTTTAATCTATTACTTATTATTTGTAGATGGAAATATTCAAACAAAATAGACAAAATCTCTGAATACCCAGAATAAGGCATTTTTTTCTCCTTCTGGTTCAGTTTCCCCAGTTTTTTTCATGGAGTAATTTTAATAGACTAGGTCAGTCTGACAAAAGTATTTTGCAAAGTAAATTAACTATATTTTTGTGGCAGTACAGAGATCTCAAAGAGGGCTGAATCTTCCAGCATTTTTCCTTTTAAGGAAAGTAAGGTCGTATATGTGTGAATTTGCTCTTGTGCCAGAGTTGGAATGCGTAGGTAGGATACATATGCACATATTTCAAGTACTGGAAAATAAATGTAAAATAGCAATTATTTAAGGTAGGGCATAGTCTTGGCATATATCTAGGCAGCATTTAGCATCTGTGGGCATTATCATAGCAAAAAAGTAATATTGGAAATTAGCCTGGTTTAGTTTCACTTGTAAAGCTGATTTGAGCGTAAAGTACAAGGTTTGAGCCCCAAACCTGTATTTTCCAGTATGCGCTGCCAAATCTTCACCTCGTGCAGACAAAACGTTTCTGCTTTAGTTGGCAAAACACTTATTTCTACAAGAGGAAGATGTAGCCTACATCAAAAACATTCTGATTGCTTGACAGCTTTCAGCACTTAACACATCTCTAAGCATGTACTGGAAAACTGCTTGGGAGGAGATATATGTACATGCATCTTAGCCCAAAACACTCTAGAAACTGATAATCTGTTTTGTTAATCAAAGATTTCATCTTCACATTATAGCACAGCCAGATTAGCAAAACTGTGGTGGTGGGACACAGGATGATTTGCTAAGTAAAGTCAAAATTAATGCCAAATAAAATCAGTTTCCCTTTGTGGTTATTTCCAGCCAGCTGCATCCAAATATAAAAGAACTATCAAAGGGAGTAAAATAATCAGCCCATTAATTATTAACTCTGAGCAACTTCAGAAAGCACTTCTTAAACCTCCATTGACATCATCCTGACAGGCTCCTAATCTCGGAAAGTTGTTGGTAAGAGTTGCATTAGGCTCAGCATGCCACCAACTCTGGCTGGAACAACTGCAGCTCGAGATGTGCTGCAGCAGAGATAGGAACACATGGGACAAACTGCGGTCTCTTAAGACATCTGTGAGTAACACTTACAGCACAACATGCTGTATAATTCCCCACATAGCTCTACCTCTGCTGTCAGCATAATAGAGTTGTCAACAGCCTAATTGCAAGATGCAATATGTAGGGGGGTCATCCAAAAAAAAGAAATCTCAGTGGAAAGTAACACAAATCAGCTGTCATTATTATAAAGCTGGACCAACCTTTGGCTAAACCATTTAAACCTCCAGATTAATCCCTAGATTTATCTTTATAGATTGGATCAAACTCAAAGTTTGACTGCAGATGAAAGAGGAACTTCAAAACGAAGGATCTCATTTATGCCCGTTAGACAATGCATTCGGCTAATGATCTACAACATACATTAGCCTGGAAACAGTGGTTTTAAGTCTTAACTGTTGCATCTTTTTTCTTTTCATGTTATGCTTCAACCTTTATTTCCAGCTTTTACTTCTTAAAACACTTTTGTTAGAAGGTGAATTTACTTTTTTTTTAACTGAAGATTTTTTTTTTTTAGTTTCTGCCTGTCCCTTTCTTGCAACTTACATGATTAAACATCTAGTCTAGAATTAACTTGGAAAGAGCTTATATGATTATGTGGCATCAGTAGATCTCTTTATTGCAAAATGTATATGCTAAATCAATCAGTTAAATTAATTTGAACAGTTTTTTAGAATTTTATGCTACTGATATAAAATACAAGCAGCAAAAAACCTCAAACAATTCAACCAACCAATATTGGGAAAACAGTAATTCAGTGAATTGGGTTAGGCTTTATAATGGTCATCTGAAGCTACTAAATTTATTCCTATGTATCTTAAAAACCTGACATCATCAGGCTATTCTAACTCTACTGTTTCTTTTTTGTTTTAAAAAAGCCAAGCAAACTCAGTCTATCCAGCCCCCTTCTCCCCCCTGCTGAACAGAGCAGGCTAGTAGTTTTTATTCATTAAAAAAACCCAACAAACTCTCATTCTCTCATCTTATGGGGAGACATTTAAATTTAGAGTAATTACAAGACAACAATAAGCAGCACTGAGCATGAATGACAAAATGCAGCTCGACTTGATGTTTTAATGCAGTTTTCCCCTCTCATCAGGGATATTAACCCTTCTGACTACTTCAGTAAGAAAGATTCTTTCCCTTATTTCCCAGACCATGATGTGAAAGATAGCTTATCAGAATGTTAACAGTTTATAAACATGGATGAATGAACAATGAATTCAAGGATCTATTTTTCATATAGTACTGCAAATTTCAAGACTCTGTATTTCTTGCTGTTTATGATATAGGCCTTGCAAGGAGCTAGGCAACAGATCTGTTAGAATTGTTCCTGGCTGGATGTAAAGAAGAGAAAAGCAAGTTTGCTGCCTTATCTCACTCAAAATAATTAGAATTTCAAGTAAACTAGAATCAATATAATTTCCTCTTTTAAAAAATTGTTTCCTACCTTTGCTGGCCTGTTTCATCTGTTTCATTAAAGGTGCAACTTTTATTGATGCTTCTGCTCATCCTATGTTTTCATCAGTGTGAAACCTAAAATGCTCTTTGCCTAAAGTGTAGGTTAATATAATAGCTACTTGAAGCAGGAAACCTCTGCTATGTGTCTATAGTTGTCTTTATTTGGGCCTGTGCAGCATTTTGTTTGTCCTCTAGCCTTTTACGGCAGCTGGACCCTGACCTTCAAGTTCTTAAAAAGAGGGGGGGAAAAGTATTCTTTTCAGATTCCAAGTTCCTCCCTTTTTACCCTCCCACTGACACCGTCCCATTCAATACTAGAGATAACTTTATTCATCTATACATCATTGTATCAAATTCAATAGGCAAACTGCTTCAACATGCTTCAGAGCTGGACAGGGCAGTAATGTCTTCATTTTTTCTTAATGCAATGAGTTTCTTATCGCAGTCCTTTCAGGCACAAAACAAACACTGTAACAAAAAATGATCTCCAAGTTTTTCCCACCCTGCTATTTCACCATCAGCTTATTTCTTTGTTCCCTCTTTTAGTGGACAGCTACAGATACAAAGTTGTAAAATTGATTACATGCATACCCACCTAACAGGAGTTAAAAAGGGAATTGGGGGGGGAATCTTTTATAATTAAGTACTGTATTGAGAAGATTTACTTCAGGCTCATGCCACGAGCATGGAAGTAATTTGTTCCTGAATCAGCTGTCATCCTTTAAACAGGATACCCAAATGAAGTGGCATTTAGAAAAGCCAGTAGAAATGCCATGTCAACTGCAAATCTGGCTGATCACTATCTGAAAAGGTGGATCTTCTTCCCAGCTATAGTCAGTGTGGATTTACACACCCAATGTTACAGGCTCTCAGTCTGTCATTAACTGCCAAGCTTGACTTTAGGCCAATGACAGCAGCTCCATGGATGCCAGGAGAGCTCCAGCAGCAAGGAGTCCAGCTTTTCCTCATTGCTCTGAGTCCTGCTCACCTGCAGATGAGTTTAAAGGAAGGGAATTTTGAATTGAATGCTTGTCCCACGTGTTCATGTTGTAGTGTGGTTTAAGCTTGTTAGCTGAGCTAAAAAAAAAATGCTATGAACATAGTGATAAGAGGGATTGATCAGTATTTTAATGAATCACTTCAAAGGTTTTGTAGTGCCTTTTTATTGTAGCATAAAATATGTAATATTAGGATACCCAAGTCAAGCTCATGTCTCATTGACATCTTTGTCTTTTAAATGGAAAGTAAGGCTGGAGGGGAAAAAGTTGGTTAAAACACAGAACTTCTGAAGTGCTTAAACCAGCTAATGGTACTAGATCTCATTTTAGATTCCAGGGATGAAAAAGAAAGAAATAAAAAAATCAGATTTACATCCCTGACTGGGTGTTTTCCACTATAGGCCCTACATGTTTATGTAGAGGGTATTGCGAACGTTTGGAGGGATTTGGGAGTTTCAAAAGGAAGAAGTTTATACATTAGTGCTGCAAGTTGCAAAACACTGTTGATATTCAAATGTTTATTGTGTAAAATCTGGGATAAGCTTCAGCATGAGAGCTCCTTTAAGTGCCTACAACTATTGCTAATTCCCCTCAGCATTGAGGCTTGCACAAAGGCCTTAATCCAATTCCACTTTTTTTTTTTTTTTCAGAAAGCCTATGCTATTTTCTCTCACATAAACTAACAACACTATCCCATCACACTGCAGAATGGGTCAAAGAAAAAGGGCTCTGTGTTTATACTTCACCAACACTTTGTGTTTCTTGGCCAAGTATGGCAAGAAACTTTAAGTGGGTCCCCCAGGCCCCACGCCATCTTTAGAAAGAAAAATAAGCCTTCAGAGATTGAAAACACACTATTTTAGGCACTAAAAAACCTATGAAATGTCAACTATTCTTTCAGTCACTATCCCTGAAAAGAAATTGATCACCCCAGTCTCATTCTTCCAGCTCTGATTTAAATTATGAAACACAGGAATTGCTTTGATATGATAGTGTATTCTACCTAGCGTATAAAATCCTTGGAGATATTTCAAGAGTGTTCTCAGATATTAATATTTGTGTCTACACATTTTACTCTACTACAACACTGGTGCCTACTCATCAAAATGGCTTAAAGCAGTAAGTTCCATCAGGGAAAAGAAATTTTATAACGTCGCTAGGTTTACTTTTATGAAGTGCAAAAGAAACTGTCTTGCTTTATAAAGCATATTTGTAAACTTCATCAATAATCTGGTCTGGACAGGAGATCCCAATCCAGCTCCGAGTGGTCAGGTATTCCCTGTATATAAACCTTCACTTATTTCTGACAATGCCAGCAGTGTTGTCAAGGTTTAAACAACAACAAAGCCTGGGCTGCTTTGAGGATTGACCTTCCACTGGCAGGAGGGGAGAGGCTGGTCTGGCTCCCATCTGATCATCTTTGAAACCCTACAACAAAAATTCTGCTATAACTAGTGCGGGTGCTAAAATGCCAGAGCATAAACCAGCCTTTAAAAAGGGTGGGGGGAGGGGCGCGGGGGGAAGGGTTTGGTTTCAAGCAAGAATTAAAATTTATTTTATAATCATGGCTACTTCATTTATAGCATGAGAAGCCAGGTATAGCACCAGTTGTGCTAATTTAGACAGCATCAATTTCAGTCTCCAGAGTAAGCTCATAGTTACTGTCCCAGAAGGAGTAAGAGGAATTCAGCCTGGAAGGGGAATCAGTTACTGAAGGCTTTGACAAGGTGGAAGTTATTCTCCCATCACACTGATTTTGCTCTTGAACACGTGTCTTAGTGGCCAAGCTAAATCTTCCTGTGTTTTTTTTTTATTGCTCCTCTCCGATTACATTTATACAGCAACTACAGTGACTGCTGTAAACATGAATGAGTTTTTTAACATCTTTTCATTAATTATATTAAATACACTTAATGTTCCTGTGGGTTTTGCTTCCCTGAAGAGTTTCAGTTTGTCCCGGGGACCTGTTTTTCCCGCACCTCTCTGAGGGTTTTTCCGCACGGGGACCCTCGGGAAGGGAGGGAAGGAGGTGCTGCCCTCCTGGCCTCGCACTGCCCCCTGCAGCCACGCGAGCCCCGAGCTGTGCCCAGCTCCCGTTTCCCCCGGAGGGCTCGGAGCGGTGGGAGATCCCCGCACACGGGGCGAGCAGAGCCTGTGAGATCTGTGCAGTCCGTGGTGTGCCCGGCAGCGAGGCTGAAGCAGAATATTCCAGCACGTGCACGAGCTGCTCGTGAATCTACGTGAACTTAATCCGCTGTTTCATCAGAACGCGATAAGGTTCTGGAGAATGATGGTGGCTGCTCTGCGGCGCTATTTCTTACCAAATACTGAAAAAGCGTGTTTTCCAGGGTAGTTAATTCCTTCAGCACTTTTTCTGAATTAGTTCACGTGTTTCCGTGGGATCTTCTCTCTTGACCAGCTTTTAGCCTTTTGGATCATGTTGTACCTGTTAGCACACGTGGATTAGCTGAGTGCTGAAATCCCACCTTGAGGGTTTTGCTGCTTTCTGAGTGGCTTGTAAAGCTATAGCTGTAAGAGGGTGTTACGTGTTGGGGTTAAAATCATCCTGCATATACATAGCTAACACAAAACTTAATTATTGCCTGGGTTGTGCTTAATTTAGTTTGAGCTTTGTGGCAGGGCACAGACATGGTTTTTTCCTCTGAAACTGCCTAAAAGGCACCTTTCTGGAACATCCTTTTTTCCTTTTGTTTTATCCTTCATGAAAAATATACCTGTGCAAAAAAAAAACCCACCCTAATATGCTCCTGTGAAGAACGTGCATTACAGTTAAACCCCCAAATATTTCAGAACAGGCATCAAAATTCTTCTTGAGATTTTCATTTTGCTCTATTGCAGAAGTTAAATTAAACATGTATTTTATATCCACAAACACATGAAGAAAAGTTCATTTTGCCCCAGGAAATAGAAAATCTGGGATTTTTTTTTTTTTTTTAGGATCATCAAATGACTAAATCTTTCTGGTGAGAGATTAATTTCTTCTGCATTGTGCTGTGTGCAGTGCTTATTGTGGAGAATTTATAAGAGTTGATATTTTAGTTGACTGACAAGTCTCTCGATGTATTTAACAACTTTAATTATACTTGTCATTTTCAAAATGAGTGAAGAAATGTACAAAACCAACAGAAATATGTCAGTTGGTTATTAGTTACAGCAAAGTCTCTCTTTTATCTCTCTTCTCTCGGGTGGAAACCATCCTTTCTATTAAATAGGGAGTCAGTTCAAAAACTTGAGACCCATCACTGTCTTCAGGGTTTTTAATTACTCCTCTGCCTTTTTCTCTTTCTTTCGGATTGTCGCTGTGTTAGATGACTTCTGTGTTTTTAGATTTCCTCCTTGCCTTGCTGTCAGCACATAGCATCTTTCCTTTATCATGTCATGCAATTCAGATCTCTGGTTGTCTCGTTTTGGTGCCATACTTGCTCAGAAAACGTGTCCTTTGTGAGAGGGAATGTGCCTTGTCATCAGGAGAAAAGGAAGGGAGAAACGAGCGGTGGTACTGGGAGCAAGGAATTGAAGTGGAGGAACTATGCAGGAACCGGTGGGTGGGGGTTTTTGTCACCTAAAAAATGTCCCCCAGGCCCCACTAGTACTTGTTAAAGTGAATATCTTGCTGTTTTATAAATTAACTTCCCTTAAAGGCTGCATTTTCCTTTCCCCTCTATTTGTGGCTCAGTCTTTCTTGCATATGCAGGTTCTCTCTGTTGTCACTCCTGTACTTCACTGAAAGGTTTCCGTGAAATGTAGATGTCTTAAAGGGTTTCCTTTTGGCCTGGCATGGTGCTTGGAGGTTCCTTCTGTGAGCACTGGAGGTTTGGATCTAATATCAAAGGGTTTAAAGCTAATGATTTTAAGTATGGTTGAATTTTATTGCTCCTCTGGTGGGCTAAAACCTTCAGCAACTCTTTGACCTCTTCCCAGTCAATCCAATTCCATCTAATACTCTGTGACTAATATGGTGGATATTTAATCTACTTCGCTGCTGAAATTACTTTTAGAGTCACTTTTTTCCTTAAATCTTCCTCTTTAGAGAAATTGCTGATCATAAGCTCTAAATATGTTGCACACTACCACAGAGGTTTTTTAAAGAAAAAGCTTTTTTTTTTTCAGTAAAAGAAAATTAAGAGATGTAATTTCTTTTTATAACATAAATGAAATGAGGGAATATAATTATATTATGAAAGTAAAAGCCAGGTTAAAATGAAAAATCGACAGAAACCTCCCTGATGATGCTGGTAATAGATACCATGATGAATAGCCACACCTTAGCCAAATATTTCCTGTAATGTCATTAAGCTTTGAGGAGAAAATTAAAGAAAGCTCCTAAAGACAGTATTTCCACCCTCTAGGCAGTGCTTAGTTAAAATTTGGAACATGGATCTTTTCATGTAGAGTAGCACCAAGAAACTGTGCTGAGTTTTGCTTATACCACATTTTTTTTCTTAAAAAGTGGCCAAACTGAATAGTTGAGGCCACGGTTGAAAATTCACCATAGTGCCTGTGATACTTGGCTGTTTTTCCCTGTTTTCATCTCTTAAGACATCCAGGATTGCAAGGATTCTGCAGTGTGCAAACATGAGCAAAAGGGATTTGCTTATCTGATTTATGTGAGGACCCACCAAAATGGGTCAGGGATAATAATCTCTACATCCACAATCCTGTGCCTTATAATTTCGTCATGGGCGTAGGCACATTGAATTCAGTGGGCTTGAGTAATTTGAATTTAATGGAATTATTTATACGCCTGAAATTAGGCATTTAGGCAAGCTTTTGCAGGATTGTGGCATTAACCTTTTCCATATGTAACCTCTTTAAATAAGTGTACCATTGCATCAGGTGAAGCAGCGCTGAGTTTGAGTCTCAACTTTGTTTGAATCCAGAGAAGGCTGATTTAATAGCGAGGGTGATATGAAATGAGATTTCTGGTCACAGCCTAACTACCAAGAAAGATGGACTTGCTGTACCTGAAAGTTGAGGCTTCCACTGCAAGGAGGGAATGGAAAGAAGAATCTGAATTCTCTTGCCTGCCCATAACATGAAGATATTATTGGTGCAATAACACAGTGCTGAATTAAGGGTGGAAGTGAGAACGAATCTTTGAACTGTTCAAAGAGTGAATCTCAAAGCAACCTGAGAATAGGAACAATGGTGGGAACGGAGAAGGTGAATCCTCAAGCCAGGCAGTCCTTGCTGGGGGTTGATTAGCCTGTGAAAATGAATGTGTGGTCTGCAGGAGCTGGGAACTAGACTTGGTGATCCAGTTTAGTTTTCCTAAAAAGTTATGTCAAGGGATGAGATGCATTAAAGCAACAGTAATGGAAAGGATTGTGCTCTACTACTCTCGCAAGTAAGTGAAGGACTTCACTCTTCAGAGCTGCCCATATGGCAAATTTCACATGCGCTAAAATTAAGAGAGGAGTGAGGTGACCCAGCCCACATGTAATAAACATCCGTCCCGCTTTGCATGGAAGTGTGTGCTGAGCGAGTTGGCGGAGAGCCTGGGGCGTTCTGTGATACAGCCTTGCTTAAACAGGGACCCTGGCTCACAGGAGCAGGAGGCAGGCCTGGGGCTCTTTAGAGCATATAGGAAATACCTGGAATCTGTGGATTTCCTTAAGAAAAACTCCCACTAAGAGTGTTTAGCTGCTGGCATGAGTGCTAATTACTACTGGAGAGCATAAGGGAATGGTTGGTGTTGGGATGGACAGCATGGGATTATTGTGTGGGTCCTGCTGGATGATCTGTCCTGCAGACCGCTGACACTAAAGGCATAGCTCTGTTCTTCTGTCTGTAAAATTGTGGAATCATAGACTGGTTTGGGTTGGAAGGGACCTTAAAGGTCATCCCCTCCCACCTCTGCCATGGGCAGGGACACCTTCCACCAGACCAGTTTGCTCCAAGCCCTGTCCAACCTGTCCTTGGACACTTCCAGGGATGGGGCAGACACCACTTGCTTCAGACACTGGTATTTGAAGAGAGTTCAGCTCTTGGAATGCAGTAGAAATATAGGGTTACTTTCTCACCTTTTTTACATATGGTTGATGCCTTGAGCATAAATTGCACATAAAAATGCAAAAATACATAGCTATGTTTATACTCCTCTTTTTGTCTGATGAATAGAGCTGTAATTGAGGGAACACAAGTGATGTATTAAATTTCTTGAACACATGGATAAAATAAGCCAATGTGAAAACCACCATGTGCAGTTAATTTATAGACAAATATATTTGGAGCAGGTACAAACAAAGGTGTAAAGTACTATGTTTTAACAGATTTTCATGCCATATGCATTTGCTTTTACTGCCTGAAGGAAAAAAAATGATTGAACCAGATAGCTTAAAAAAAAAAGTTAAAATACCTTTTGAAAATTAACTTTTTCAGATTACAGGAGCACTACTCTTCATGGCTTATTAGTATGTTAACAGTTTTAACTTTTAGATTATTTTAATAAATTAATGGCTTTTTCTTGGCCACTTATTTCATTTAAGAAAGCAAATTCAGAACAAAAAACCCCCGAACTTTGACATTCTTTCTTGTATTTATTGCATATGTTTGGAAATTACCTAATTTTAGCAATTCACATGAAAACAGTGGTCGCATCTCGTCATTTGAAATTAGGTCTGACAGCTCAGAAGTGAAACCAGTTTAGCTTATTTTAACAGCTACACTTCAGTGAGTCTGGGTTATTAAACTCTTTGGGAAACCTTGCACACTTTATTAGGGAAAGGAAATTTATACAGTGGAAAGAAGAAAAATATATGTAATTGCCAACATATACATAGTGACTCTGGTAATAACATCACTTTATATAGATTGTTAGTATCCAGTACAGAGCTGTGCTTTTGTGTGAAGGGAATTATATTGGCATGACGAACAGCTTCCCCTAAAACAATCCTCAAGGCAAACACGAGTGGCTCTTTTAGGAAGCTAAATCCGATTGGTCAGGCCTGCAGCTAAATCTGAACATGAGGTCTGTCCCCTACTTGGATCCTGTGGTGGAGCTGTGGGGGAAGATTCAGAGTAAGGTTCATCCTATCTCCTGTCACGGCTCCTGTCTCACGCTCTGTCCTCTGGAGGCTGTAGACACGTTCATTCAGCAGGATGTGATGTACCTGTAAGGATCATGACTCTGTTCAGAGAACAGAAAAGCATCTTGCTCACCAGATACATAATATTTCTACCTCAAAGTCAGGCTAGCTCTTAAGTTTTGTGTACAATCTATTTAGATTGAGGGCATTTTAGATCTCTTCCTACACATTAGGTTTTCCAAACTTTGACTATTTCTTTTAAAAATTCTGGGGAAATGATCTTAGTTTTCTACATCAAATAATTTGTTAATGACTAAATATCACTGTGACGTATATTACTAGTTCTCTCTCCTTAGTTTTTCATCCCTGTTTATACATCCAAGCATTACAAGCCAATTTTTGTCACAGCCAGTGATCCAGTATATTCTTATCTACTTTGAAAATCTGTGGATATTGCCCTGTTCTATTTCCTTCTGGTTTGTTGATGTGTACGCTCTGCAGCAGGGGATCAAGACAAGCTGTGTAAGGCACATCTTCACAGAAATGCTGGTTTTTGACTGATTCCCTATTAACAATATCTTGAGAGCTATCACCCAGTTTTCAATCCCTTTAACATGTGCACAATTGGTTTTAATAAAAATATCATGTAGTACTGATTGTGTCTGGGCATTATCAACAAAACTTGAAGCCCAAAATATCTCTGTCAAAACTGTTTGCCAAGGTTTATTTTCAGTATGTTTGCTGGCCAGCGCAAGGCCAGCACCCTTGCCCTGCAGTAAGTATTTTAAGGGCTTGTAAAATTTCAAACTGTTAATAACTGCTAATACTGGCTGGTAGAAGATAAGTAGGAACATATTTTGCTGTGTTTCATAGTCTAGGTAAATACCAAGGTTTCAATAAGCATTCAAATGGATGCTTAGTTGTCTTCATTATCTGTCATGAATTATTACTTTTATATTTTTAATGAAAAGCAGTGACTTGGGTGCTGATAAGGAACTTCAGGTGAGGCTTGCTGCAAAGGTGTGAGGAGCATGTTCATGGGCTGAGCATGTTCAGAAAGTCCCAAGGTCGTGTATGACTGTTGCACCACCTGATGCTGCTCTCCTGTTCAGTCAGGTAATCTATGAGCTAAATGACAATTTCCATAAAAAAGCCCTCTAGAAAAGCAAGAGTGTGTGTAAACCTTGCTTGATGATACATTTTCTTTCTTTGATCTATCTGAAATAAATGGAATGCATTAGTGCTGTTTAACTTTGCCATGAACTGTCAAAAAAATGGGGAAAAAAAGCCGACTGTAGTGTTGATTTTCAAAATCCTACTGCCAAGGTTTTTTTTTTTCTTCAGGAGAGAAGAATTTAATCTCCTCTTCACTGCCATGGTCATTATATTTTATTTTCAGAAAAATTATGCTGTCTCAGTACTTGAAACTTTCTGTACAGGTGGGCAGTGTAAGCATGATTGCAAGAGATGATTCCAAGCAGTTCATGTGAAGGCTAATTATTGGGACAGGAGAGAAGAAAGGCAGTTTTAATGTACTTACATATCAAGGGCTAGAGTTATTACAAAAGCTGCTTTTGGTTTGGAAAACCACATATCATGATTATCATATTATTAGAGCAGCTTTCAGTGCCTGAAGGGGCTACAGGAGAGCTGAGGAGGGACTTTTGACAAGGGCATGGAGTGTCAGGACAATGGAGAATGGCTTTAAACTGAAAAAGGGTAGAGTTAGATTGTATATTATGAAGAATTTCTTCCCTGTGAGGGTGGGGAGGCCCTGGCACAGGCTGCCCCTGCATCTCTGGAAGTGTCCAAGGCCAGGTTGGACAGGGCTTGGAGCACCCTGGGACATTGGAAGGTGTCCCTGCCTGTGGCAAGGGTGGAATCAGATGAGCTTTAAGGTCCCTTCCAACCCAAACCATTCTATAATTTTATGGTGATGACTGTGGTTTAAATACTTAATGCTTTAATACGCAGATGTGGAGAATGGAATGTAATCAAAGGGTGAGTGTTGATAATTTCTGTGATGTTTGGGGACTTAGAATGGTGAGGATAACTGGAGTAGTGTTTTTAATCCCTAGTTAGCAAAGGGAGAGGCAGAAGGCTGTTAAACTCATAAAAATCTATGGAGAAGTGCAAAGGTATTGGTAAAACATGACTCTACATTTGCTCTACACAGGGTAACATTCTAAGATCATACAGAACTAATTTGGAGAAAAGAAAAAGATAAGCATTTGGAAAAGACTGTCCCATAACGTGGCCTACAAAAGAAGCAAGTGGAACAGTCGGAATATTCATTGCACATGTGTATTTGGAAAAGAAACAAAATAGTGAAACTGTGCCTTACCTCAGAAACATTTTCACAAGTCCTGTGTTGGGTTTAAAAATGAGGGATCAAATTTGTGAAAAGGGAATCAATCATTTTTCCTGTTTGGCAGATGAAAAGACAATTTTCAAACTTAAAAGATGACTCCTGGATGTTTTCATTGATGGGAGTTTCTCTTCAAAGCAATTTAAAATGATTGCTTGAGAAAACCTGATGTAATTAGGTTTACAGCATACTTCCAGGTTTACCATAGATCTTT
This sequence comes from Gymnorhina tibicen, assembly GCA_013399875.1. Taxonomy (NCBI): domain Eukaryota; kingdom Metazoa; phylum Chordata; class Aves; order Passeriformes; family Artamidae; genus Gymnorhina; species Gymnorhina tibicen. The sequence continues at coordinate 2,173,596 of VXAZ01005997.1, forward strand.
TGCTTAGAAAAATAAGTTGACACAGGTTTCCTCTTCACAGGCTTCAAATGTAAGAAGCTTTTTATCATAGCTGTTATCACTTGGTTCTCTTCTCCATTTGTGCATCCATTAAGGATTTAGGTGGCAACTTTATTAAGGAAGCTGGGATTTTAGAATTCTTGTGGATAATCCCTTCCTCCGACTAAAGGCAAAGTGGCAGAATCCAGCTCCAGACTCCCACAAGTGCCTTTGATACACTCTCTGTGTTTGGGTAGATACAGGTGTATGTGTGTAACAATACACACGTGGTCTCAGTGCATCACTGGATAAAAAGTATGTTTCAAAGGAGTATATTCATCCTATGGACCATCTGAGTTGTGAAACTGAAACTTACTTTGCAAATTATACTTGAAATACGTAAAAGACAATACTTGAATTATCTGCCATTCAAACACAAGGACTACTTTTTTGTTTTTGTGAATGTAGCATTAGGTTTACAGTGATGGTGGTGGGAAAGGCTTTAAAAGAAAGTCACAGCAACAGCTCAGTGGGAAATGCTCATGTCTTCCAGCACAGGAGCCAGGGCAGTAGACAAAAGCACAGGGATGTAATCAAAGCACTGCAGCAGCATCATGATTATTGTCTCTGACAACACTATGGGACCTTGCATGTAATGTAAACCCAAAACTGGACTATGCTAGAGAGACTGAGATAATGGCAATTGGAAAAAAATAAGGTAAAGTGGTTTTGAGGGCCAAATTCTTTCCTCCTGAGTCTGATCAAATGCCCAGTTTAACCAGTGCAGACATGCATTGACTTTGGTAGGCACTCGAATAGACTAATTCAGGTTTCCTCTTGGTTTATGCTGTTTATTTTATCAGACTGCTGCCAGAGTGACCTTGAGAATGACCTAAAGAAAAAGTTAAGTTACACTTCTGACTCTTTTCTTATTTTGTTTTTAGGCAAGATAAGAGAATCAGTAATAAGTAGAGGGAGAAGAAACCACATGAAATAGTCTCCTCCTCCCAAAATGGGCAAAAAAAGAACTTTTTTAAGAATCAAAGGCACAATAAGATGTTTACCCAGAAGACAGGGGTTTTTTTTCTCCTTTATACAGATGTAAATCAGAAATGGCACGTTGAACCATTTTGGGTTATATCTGTAGGGATTCAGCTGTAGTGCTGAATTCACCTTTGCATGGCATGAGGGCCACATGATTATCCATCACTTTTTTGGAACACATTTTGTCACAGCATTTTTCACCAAGGCAGACCTGATGGGTGCTAGTGAGACCTCATGTGAGAGTCCAGGACAGGTTCAAAGTGGCTGATACCCCACTATTGGGCAGTGTTGAGATAAGTACAGATCCTCAGCTCTTAGTTTCTCAGGTTCATATACATGGAGTGGAATTTGGCTTCTTGCCTTGTAGATTCATGAAGGACTAGAGCGGGTTTTATGTGCTGAGCAACATGGACAATGTAAGAAAAACTCAGGATTAAATAGTAATCTATATTGTAGTAGTAGCCATATTTTAGTGGTACATGTAGCAACTAAAACTGCACCAAGGAGATTAAATTTCAAGTCTGCTGAAGGCCAGCACAATCTGGGCAATCTGTTAAAGGACTGTACATAATGAATGTTGTACTTCTTTGTAGCTGAATGCTTAAAACTCATTTTCACTCTCTGTTCTCTCAAACTGAGGTTGTCAAATTGGTGCCAAGTAAGACAAGTTTATAATATATATTATGTACCTTGGAGGTTGGTGGAGGCTAGTTCCACTCAATTTAACCGTGTTGCTTTAGAGGACAATTTGTTCTGACCCAGCATGTGAAGCCTGTATATGAATCAGCTGTTTTACATATGTCACCAAAGAACTTGTATGAATGATTTTTTTCTATTCAAGCACGTCTGAGGGGGGTGGGAGAACATGGTTTACACAGAACCAGTTAATGAGAATGTGTTCACCTACTGGTTGATTTCCCTTCCCCAGTTCAGCTGAAGAAAGATCTTATGTTTAAATTACTCTGCTTGGACTCGGGAGAGATAGGATCCATGGTAGTGGCTGTTTTTCAGCCTTGCTGTAAGACTCTGGGCAGATCACCTCTGTCTCTTGTGCCTTTTTTTTCTGCTGTGTAAAGTGGGGAAAACTGTATTCATCTATTAGTTATTGTTTTGGAAATATTTGAGTTACAGGCTCAAGAAAGCTTGTGGTATGAACAAAGCAGAATGAGATCTGCATGCTGAATAACAACACACCTGAGAAAACTGTAGCCTTCCATTTGAAAGATACACTTTCGTTTGTTGTTGAGGTGTAATTTGGCCTGTGCACGTGTATCCAGCACTTTTAATTTGAAGTGTGCAAATTAACTATGTAGATTTTATTGATAAGAGCCCTGAAATGCACGTGGCCATGTGAGTCATATGACATTCTTGTCCCTGACTGTGCAAGCTAACTCTTAAACCTCAAGGACAGATGTTCTAATAGAAAAAATAGATGATTAAGACAACTTTAAACAGTTACAGTTCTTTCTGGGTGGATTTTCTGTGAGCATACTCACAAGTTCGTGAGTAAGGCTGTACTCATTTCATTCCTTTTGTACAAAGCACTTCTATATCATTTTGTTTGAAACCTATGAGGTTGCATACTGCTTTGGTCTATTGGAAAGCTTTGGAGCTCAGGTAAGGTATTTAAATACCTAGAGTAAAGAACAAATTGCTGGCAGGCAGGGGAGGAGACTCCATATTCTATTTCTTAATTTGGGCATGGGAGGTGTTTTACAAATGAATAAAATCTATGTTTATTAAGACATCATACTCACATGAGTAATGATTAGATTAAAATGCAAAGCCAAACTTGTGTAACTTTACTACACAAGATCTACCTGTGAAGTACTTGGTATGTCCTGCTATTAGAGAGGAAACATCCAATCCATCTAAAAGCAATAAAACAATAAAAAGTCATTAGCTGTGTTTTGTGACCTCTCAGGCACAATTAGATGTTGTCTGAGAGTCACCTGTGCAGTGTTATAAGAAGCTGTGTTGCAGAGAATACAAATACAGACCACTCAGGCTGGTGATGAATAGTTATGCCAATTGTGATTGCACTCTGGTTTTCTGTTACATATCCTCTAAGGTACAGCAAAAAGAAATCTGCCATTTTAATGAATCTTTCTGGTGTGTAGAGAAAGACAGTATAGTCAAGCACAGGTCATCTATAGCCGTTAGTATCAGCTGTAGCATACATGCCATTATATCACAATACCATTTTATCCCTCATGATCTTTGATCAGTGCTAATGATCAAAGTTTGCATAGCAGCCAAGAGAATCATGAGACAGTAGATATTTATAGCTTATGGCCAATTCTGATTACTCTATAGCAGCTTTCCCAGTGTTCTGTAGTTTGATTGATGTCATTGGCATGCTCCAGCATTCAGAATATATCAAATAAATTTGCTATGCTTTGAACATGAAAGGGAAGTAAAACACTGATAATTTAAGAAACCAGAAAAGTAGGGAAGATAGGAGATACACATTGCTGCATGTCCTTTGGCAACTAACGCCACACAATGCTTTTAGCAGTACCGTGCATGCAAATTGCCAGGCATCCTCTCTGAGGCGAGGCTTTACTTCCACGGTGAGAGCCTTGCTATTCAAAGGGGCTGGTAAATGAAATCTGAACTGCATATGCGGCAATGGAGAGGAGGACAGGAGCAGGAGACAGCTGTTTGGGGTGACTGCTTTACAAGCAGAAGCCTTTCAGTTCCATCAATCAGACAGCGTGAAAGGCCCAAATCCACAGACACCAGCATCCCACCCCCTTTGATCCCGATCCTAATAGCGTGCCAGTCACCGATGGAAATGCATTACAAAGTGAGAATGGTCCATTTTCTTCCTCCTTTTGCTGAGAGTCTGTATTTATCAGATTTAACTAGTTAATGATTCTGCCCTCTCTCTCCTGCGTGCCGCGAGGAATCGCACTGCAGAGGTGGCAGTTGTTTATTGTCCTTGGGCAGATGAAGCGTCAGCAATCCCTGGGATCTGAGGGAGATGTTTGGCTGGGGCCTGGAAAGGGTTAAGCATCGACTCACTTCAAAATCAATGGCAAAATTATATCTACCTTTTCCTCATCGAGACAGTATTTGGTTGAGCCCTGTGAGGCCGTGCCGTGGGGGGGTGGGTAGCATTGATTCCCGTGACAGTGAACCCGTGGTGGCTTCACGCCGAGCCTGCATCTCTGGTTTTAGGAAATGTGCGTTGTGTGCCTGTCTCTGCCACAGCCTTTTTGCCTCTGTCAGCACTCTCTGCCAACAACAAGGCCAATGTTGCCCACCGAATGAGTTTTTTCCCACCTGTGAGGCTGCAAGCACAGCTGCAGCGTGTCCTTGAGCTCCTGTGGCACCTTGTCTGCCCAAATACATCAGCCATATCACCATGTATGAAATAGCTGTGAAGATGCTGAGGTGGACAGACTGTGCAGGAGGTAAAGCATGCCCTGTTCACAGGTGAGAGGCCATGAAGATGCTCTGAGTGATATAAACTAGATGGTCTTAGGACTCAGATTTTTGTGGTGTAAGCTTCCATCTGTGAAATGGGCTTTACAAAATATTCCTTTGTCTGTCATGCCTTTATAAGCCTTTTTGGATATCTGGTACCTAGCCCAAGGGCTCCGATTCCAAGCGCTACAATAATGAAAATAATACTTCTGTATACAAGGCTTGTGGAAGCTGTCCCTTCATCTGTAAAAGTCACTGTCTCATTTTTTCCAGTGTGAAGCATCTTATCAGGTTTTCTTACTGATTTGCAAACACAAACGTTTGCAGGGTAATAAAGGAATGGGCAGCACACTTGGGTGATCTTCTGCTTTTTTCTTCTTTAAAAGCAATTTTCTTGGCAGTGAGTACGATAACAACAGAGTTAAGCTATGTCATTAATTTCCATAGATGGTAGATGGAGAATGTTAAATTCTAGGCACCTGAGTGAATCATCAAACTCTTCTACCACATAATGACTCTAAATAATCGTATTCATCATAATTAGTACCGTTAATAATGTTAAAAATAAACACTTGTACCTCAGACCATTAGTAATAGTAATCTTGTCATTGTCCATGAAAATTGCTAGGCCCGGTTATTTTTCACAGTGGGGCGCAGATATATGAGGTATATAATTAAAATATTAATTACATATTTGATAGAGCTTCGACTATCATTATTGTATTACCAATGGCCTCATTATTATACTTTCAATATGTTACTTTGTATATATTGTGTTTAATAAAGTGTTGAAAAGTGGCTTTGGGTTTCCAAGATCAATATACGTTAGAAAGAAAAATGTACATGCATCCAGAGGTACGGAAGAAATGGGATTCAAACTGTGGTTAAATGAATTTCTGTCATTCAGCCCTGTACTAAGAGGTGACACAAAGCTGACACAAAGCTAATCCTAGTCATAAATCCCCAAAATAGAATTTAAGTGATACTTAGGTGATATTTAATGGTTATTTTTACCTGAGTAGATTAAATGAAAAGAGTACTAGTTAGCTGAATGGGAGAGATGAGCTTTAGAAAAGAACAATGTGTTCTGAAGTTTTTTGCTCTTTTAGGTATAAGTTTTTTTTCTGTTAACCTAAACAGGAACTCTTCTAATGTCCATAGGGGCAAGCAGTGCTTTTGCATGCTAAACCGAATTAGTATGAGCAAGGGGCAAGTGTAATTTGAGGATAAATAATAATGACACAGCACATCTTATTAAAAATGATGGTGCATTTAAGTTTGCAAAATCTTTTGTCAGAAGGTTTTTTTTTTTTTTTTTTGGTTTGTTTCTGTCGTGGTTAATTGCCCATTTACTGCTTGCCTGTCTGTAATAGAGTTGTGCAGGTTTAAGTTTGCTGCCATTATTTGGAAATAGTGTCATCATTTTCCTGTATACTGTTTCTGCCTGTTTCAGATCAGGGCATACTTACTCTAAAAGTAAATGCTCTAGAACTAAAACACTGACCCCATTACGATGTCTGTATCCTTAATCCTGAAGGATTTTGAGGAGTTCTCTAGGAGGCTGGTTGTGCTGTCTGCTCCTGTTGCCTTGCTGTGCAACATTCAGTGCGGTATTTTGGTGGATTTTGTGGTATCTTGCAGGAACAGAAAATCATTGGAGATGATTTCACTGTGAGAATGGACCAGAATTTGTTTTTCCTCTTTTTAAAGGTGTTTTTGCAAAATTTTCAGTATTTCTTTTAACTGGTGCATTTAAGCAGTATCAAAAGAAATAGTTTCCAGTCAGGTTTTTTTAGTAATTTCTTGAAGAATCTTTAATGTACTTTTATTCCAAAACACCTCCACACCTTCTGAAGCTTAAAAGATAATTAAGTAATGAGGTTACTAAACTTTAGTTTAGAAAAGTAAAAAAAACACCAGCCCCCAACCACCAAACCAGGTTATATCTGTGGAGGATGGGGGAAGATGTTTTCTAAATATGAAACGGATTTGGATGGACCAAAGGCAGTTCTCTACAATTCCTATGAATATTGAGAAGTTTGTTCCACTGCTGTGGTGGGGAAGAGTGACAGTGTCATTTGCCTGGGAGCAGCTGATGGCTGGACAGATGAGGCATTTTCATTTGCTTATTCATAAACTGGAATTAAGGAAAACCCAAAGATGCCAGAGTTGTTTTCCAGCCTGTGTGTGTATGGCTGCCATCCTAACACTGATTTCAGGTCAGACTTGTGGTATTCTGGTGACTGAGAGGGGACGTGACCCCTTCTTGCTGTGCTGCGGAGCACTGAGGCACCCACACAGGAAAGCCCAGTGTCTGTTTTGCTGGGAAGGGGGGGTTCAGGCAGCCAGTTTTTACCTCCCACCCATTAAAGGTATAACACGGTGGAACTTTTTGCCCTCCTTCTCCTGGAAAGTCAGGCTTCTTTCCCAGCCTGAGGCTCCTCTAATGTACAGCTTTACACACATGTAAAGTAATTTCTTTCAGAAGTAAGCAGCAATAATAAAACCTTATCATCTGCTCCAAGCCAGGTATTATGAGTATGGTTGTAAATAAAACCTTATCACTTGTTTTAAACCCGAGAACATAAGCAGTGATCACACTAGGATTTCATGTTTTGGTTTGACCCACTTTACTGGCTTTATTTAGTGCGACAGGCTAAAGCTGCTTTCCCCCTCAACACATCTGATATTTCACAAGCTTTTGGGAAGAGGATGTCTTGAGTTATAAATTAATTTAGAGGACTCCTTTTAATAGTGTGGGATATCTCCTCTGGTAAACCATTAGCCGAGCCATAGTCAGAGTGAGGCAGTCAGATGAGGACAGTCAATACAAAAGTCTGGTTGCCTGACTGTCCAGAAAGTAGCAAAATTCTTTCAACATCTTGGGAAAATTAATAAAACTTGACAAAATGCTATTTCGGATGTTTTCTGTGTTATATATTACTCTTGCACTGAAAATGTCTCATGGATTTCTTCATATTATTGAGACTCTTAGTAATTCTTACGTTTACCCAGAGCTACTCAAGTATGACATCCGGTGGCAGGGTTTCAAAGTTTAGGACACGAACAAATTTTGTCATCAAATGGAATTTTCCTTGTGGAAATGAGATGTTTATTCTCAGTAAATTGAAGATAATCTCTTCCAGATTTCAGAGCTGTCATGACTGAAGGCCTGGACTTTGGAGGGGGCTGATGAACGTAATAAAACCTCTATGAAAAATTCAACTCTTCATTAGATCCTCCTTGTCACTAAGGCTTATTAGAGCCGCTTATTTGGGATTAGCACAGAAGACAGAATGTGTTTAATATGTTATTAAACTATTTAGACTTAATTTTGTCCCTATTTGTGGTATTGAGTCTATCAGGGAAAAACCCGAGTTGTTCTGTATGTACATGATTTTGTTTTGCTTAAATAAGTTTGGTATCAGATTTTTGTTATGATGTCTAAGGTGTAATTTGGAATTTTAAAATTTAATGTATAGATTATTAGATAATTCCCACCTTCCCAGAAAAGAAACGAAACTTCATTTTACTGCATCCCTTGATACTCTGAGGTGTAGCTGCTTAATACAGGAGTTGAATCACTTATGGATTCCTCACAAATGGTATTGTGGTAATGTGTAAGAATAGCAACAGCATATATTAAAACATCTTTATAATCAGAATAATAATGAAGAGCCTGTAGATATGAGAATCCCAAAGTTTTCCCAGTGCTTTAATAAGTACTGAGCTACCGTTACAATTCCTGAATTATTCAGGGCTATAATTTGGAGTCACAAGGCTTTAGTATGCTGTAGATGTAGCACTCAGGCTTCCAGGGTCATGGTAGATATTAAAAATTGTTATGGAGAGATCTAGATTGCTAATCACACAACGGCAGAAATGTTGTGGAGTGCCCTAGAATTACAAATAATTTAACAGGATCCAACTGGTGCTAAATCCCCTCTCTCCCATTCCCCAAAACACAGGATGTACAGCAGTGCTTCTGTGACAATAAAGGGGTGCAAAACGTCCTCAAGCGTATGTCTGAAGAATCCTATGAGCAATGGACTAAGAAGAGCAGAGCATATACAGAAAAAAGTCTCCTCATGGACTGGAATGACAGTAACTAACCACTACGCTGAGGTTATAATTATAATTTTGTCACAAGAGTAGGGAAGTCAAGGTTTCACAAGGAAAAAAAATCTATTTACAGGAAAATATTATGCTTTTCATTTGATAGAAAAAGTAATTATTGCAAAGGGACCCATGGAAGATCTTGAAGACAGTCACCCTCCTTTTAATAAGTGCTTGTGGCAGCTAAGTGGGGATCAGGAGTATTCTTTATCAGGTTTGCATTCAAGTAGTACTAAATATATGCAGGTAGGAATTAAATAGTATCTGAGTTTAATTAAAATTATAAAAAAAAAAGAGGGAGAAGAATGGTTGGTAGACTGCTCGACTGCATTTTAACCAGTAACCTCAGACCCTAATTAGAAATGCTTTTCATATCTCCTCCATGCAAGGGCTTAATCTGACGTGAGTCTGTGAGCGAGGGCTTGGGGGACCAGTGTTAATTCTGCATTCGATCTTGGTTTGTATGGAGGCAGGCAATGCTGATTGACCGAGTTGCAGCACAGATCCCATGACCTTGCTGGGATTTTCATGTGAGGTGTTAATTGAGAGGGTGGGTTAATCTTTGAGCATCATTGTCCCCGAGCTGAGGACAAAGTTTGTGCTCTCTGTTTCCTTACTCAACAGTATATTTGATCTCTACCTCCTCCCCTTTATGACAGTTTAGCAAGCCTGCAGAAAATTCACTCTTGATAAATTTATTGGTGGGGGATTATCTCTTGCAGGTTTTGTTTGATTTTTATGATCTAGTTGTGGAGAAAGAGTGGTTAACTGGGCTGAAAACCAAAAAACCAAAATATCCTTCTCCTGACTGTCCCCCCACAACCCACTCCAATGAGACTATCATAGCGGGTGGGGGGAGTGACATCTTGAGATTAATTATACTAAAAAAAAACTACAAGGCATGATTTCAAAGTTATTTCATCAGAGTGCTGGGAAAATATAAGCTCTTTTTATTCCTCCTGAGCAGAAAGCCTAAAAATAATTACAAAAACAAAGAGATATTACAGGGGACAGAGCTTTTATAATAATGTACAGGTTAGAGTTTTCATACTGGATTTGTGTAATGCAAGAAAAGACAACCCTGCTGTTCTGCTTTTTTATAAATAATGAATGGCTTTTTTTAATTCATGTTTTGTTTTACAGGCCTGCCATTTTCAATGTAAGGGGGAAATTTTTACTCTGGGCAGGACTAATGTGTACTGGTTGACCTTAAATATGACTCCCAGGGTGCAGGATGGAAGTTAAAAGTGGCAGAAGCAATAGAGCTGTGAAACAACAGTGATAAAAAAACCATGAATGATATCTGTCCTTGACATGCAAAGAATTTATCTTGTTTTATTGTAAAGTACAGGCAACTTCTGCAAAGCCCAGCAGGGAGCTCTGTGCTCTCTGCAAGCCCCAGAACCCGTGGTGTGGATGGGAAGGAGACTGTCCAGTGTTGGGAGATGGTGGGGTGGTGTTGGTCCTTTGGGGAGAGAGAATGGTGTTTGGGTCTGCTTGGTTCCCTGTGGAATACAAGCAGTAAAGAAGGCTTTTACATGCCCGACTTGGTGGTTGTGCGACCTTTATGAGAATACTTTCACCTAAATGGTGCTATTGCCTATGCCAGAGTAATTCTGGAAGTCTGTGTCAGGGTGAGATATTCCTGTGCAGAGCCACAGGAAGAAGTGTGATGCCTTGATGCCACTGCAGACCTGGCCTCACTACTTCCAAGTTTTCCTAAATAGTTCTGAGGCAAAAATCACAATCCTTAGGTAATTGCCATTTGAAGGGACACTGGGAGATTTTTTTTTTCCCCCCCTTTTCAAGAAATGGTGCATTACTGGAGAGTAACTTAAATCAGCAAGAATTTAATAGCTTCCTTGGCCGGGTGAAAAGCTATAGGTCAGCCCTTGGATTTATATCCCTCTATAGGTTCCAGTTGTAGAGAGTTTCTTGTAGCAGTAGTCAGCAGTCTTCCAGGGCTGTTACACCAGATTGTATTTTTCTTTTTTAAAGTTTAAGAATATTGATAGAAACTCAGTGGGAGCTAGGAAATGCTGGCATTTGCTCCGGCGTCTATATCTTGCTTCGAACTGAGGCACTGGAGCCCAGCTCGTCTGAGCTTGGGATTCACTGGGAGCCAGGAGTTGGGTGTGCTGGTGCTCCACTCTTCCCTCAAGATGCTCCAACTCCACAATCCCACCCTTGCCCCTACCACGCTAATGCTATTAAAATCCACCCACGTGCTATCTGTAATTGCTGACCACTATCTTAAGCCACCCTGCAGTCTTTGAGGGAAAATTAATTTTGGAGCTGTGAAAAAGACAGAAATTTTGTTTCGCAAAGGATTTGGAGAGTTCGAAATCTGGCTTCTGTTCATCCTGGAATGAAATGTGACATTTTCAAATTCTTGGCAGAAGAAAAGTCTCAAAAAAAGCTGCCTTTCAGATTGATCAAAATGGTTCATTCTGGGTTGGACTTGCTTGATTTCATAATTTACCAGAAAAAGCCTGAAATAAAAGTCACTTCAAAATGAAAAATCGAAAAGGTCAAAACAAATCCCCCCTCCCCAAAAATTCAAGGCAAATTGGCAGGGTTCATAAACCCATTTCAGTTTTATTAGTCCACATTCTCCAATTCAAATGGAGACTATTGATGTTTTGGGGTTTTTTGGTGTTTTGTTTTGGATTTTTCCTTGTTTTTCTGCAAACACCCTGAGTTTATCCCTCAGTTGCTTATGGAGGAGGCACTGAAATGAAGGTGGCATCTTGGGAACTGTATTGATACCCAGATTTTGATGAATTTCAGTAAAATATGTATTTATGGCCTGATTGTTTGTCTTGAGAGGTGAGAATTGTTTCTGGTGTTTGTAGCAAAAGCAACTTATGGGCTACAGAAATGCAATCTGCTCTTTGTGTTAATCGTAGACAGTTACTGAAAGGATATCCTTAATCATTGGGGTGATGTTAAAATTTTAAAGGTTTCACAGCAATAATAGTTATTTTTGACACTATGATTAACTACTGTCTACAGGTAGCTGCACTGTTTTCAATAATTTTGTCTTGGTAAAAAATAACACGTAGACAAGACTTTCTTCACTAGGTTTGATGAAACTATGAGATTCTTAGTGACTTCAGATGTTTCCCTAGGTAAGACTCAAGGCTTGTGCCATCTTTCATTAGGAAAAAGGAAAACTGTGAACCATTCTTCCTTCCTGCCCTTGCTGGTGGCTACTCATAGACCCTGTTTATGCTTTGGGGTAATTAGGTGAATTTTTGAAGCTGATAAAAGGAGGAATGAGGATGATGAGGAACAGACTGTAAGATATTTTCCCTTTCCAAGTGGCAAAGTCATTAAAGGAAGAAACCAACAGCCAGTGTGGCATTCCCCAAAGGAAGAGCTGCTTGGTGCTCCAGGGTCTGTGTAGGTCCCTGTGATCTGCTGTGTAATTTTGTGTGGAAGGACAATTCTCTGTTGCAGTTGGTGAAATGAAGTGATGGAATGACCTGCCGTTTGAGGGGTTTTCTGTGTGTGCTGTGTTTCTGTGAGAGCATTTTGGTTTGGCCCTTTCTGTAGTCAAAGAGAAGGGGAATTTCCATCAACGTCCTCTTTACAGACTGACCATAGCTCTGTTAATAGGCAACTATAACTCTATTATTAGGCAGATAGTTAATGTTACCCCATGTAATTTTGGACAAAGTACAGAACGACTCATGCAGCAGATGAATTACCAGTTTCATCTTTGGGGCTTTAGGCATGACAGTCTTACGGTGCTTGTTTGTTGTTTTCTGTCGCTGCCTTTAATCTGTTTTTTCAAAATTCCACTGATTCTGTATTTATAGAAACCGCTTCACCTCATTGCTCTGGATGATCTTACCAGTTAAAATATGTCTGGCCCAACATAAGGAAGCGGTCTTCTGGTACGTTCCATCTGTGTGATGTACTTTGTCTGTAAGTAATAACAAAAGGCTTCATTAGAGAGCTAATCAGCTCCCTCACCTTTGAGACCTAAAGTAATCATGTATTTCAGATGCACATCTATAAGAATGAGCCCGGTAATGGTGGATAGGAGGAACAGTCTTTAGGCAAAGGCAGCAGGTGCTGTGGTCGGCTTCCTCCTTGCTGGGCTTTGCCTCTTAATCCTGAGCCCCTCTTTCAATAAAGTTTTACTTTGGCTTCTTGCAGAAAAAAGGTTTCGGAAGCTGGGTAAACAGAGCCTGAGCCTGCACGAAGGGGATTAAGGAGGAGAGGCAAGAGTGGAAGGGAAAATGAGGATATGACAGAGGCCATAGTGAGTTCAAACAAAATTTGGCCTGCAGAAGGCAGAAGAAATCCCACTGGTGACAGGTGCCATCTTGTGGGTCATTCTGCTGCTCTGCCTCCTGCCACTTTTTATAACGAGAAGAGATAAAGGAGGACTGGGTTCTTAGAGGCTTCGAATTGGAAAAGTAATTCAAAGGGATGTGAGCATGGTTGGCTTCAGGGTTTGCATGATACTGTAAACATCAATACTTTGCTTGTCAGCACTCTATGCTATTTAAGAATGTTAAAGTCTTCTATGAATAGAGACTTGTGCGTGTCTAGAAACATGTAATCATAAATAGTATGAATGATAATCAAATTATTTTTACTTTATAGTAATGCAAATAAAATATTCATGCATCATGTAGGCCTAGGAAAGGTTACAGCCTGCAAACTGTGCTAATTAAAATATAATAGCACCAAGGAGTATATGTAAGAGTTACTAATGTCCGTATTTTCCCTCTTTCCTTTAAGATCTTATCTTTAATGAATACATAAAAATGCAATGGTTAGCTGGTACTTTAGTTCTGTGGGGTTTTTTCAGGAAATTTATTTTGAAGGAGTATGCAAAAATAATTGCAGCGTCTACTAAGCCAAAATCAAATATACTATGGTAAAGAATATACAATTCTTTTTTTAAATGAAAAGCTAGTATTTCAGGCATGATCCTGAATTCCATTAAAAAAACTACAGCATGATTCATTCTTAAAGGTTTCCCAGTTTAAAAGAAAAAAAAATAGAACAGTATTTATGTCAAACACGATGGCATATCTCACTATTATTTTTACACCAAATTTGAGGGTCAAATTTTTCAGGACTAGAAGAAGTTTGCATTATAAATTACTAATTTTAAGTACTGTCAGACAAACAACCCAAACTTAGAATTAGCCTTAATTTCCTTTTCTCATGTTTATACTCCTGTCTAAAATAACATTGCTGTTTTGTGGACATTTATGAAACAAAATCGCGTTGGGGTGAAGGAACAGTAAGGAAAGGAAGCTTTAAGCTGGTATGTACAAAAATTCGAAATATGCCTTATTGTAAGCATTAATGCAGTATTTGTGCCGTAAGTCAAGTAAGGAATATAACACTGTCTGGGTAGGGAACAGCAGCAGTGCCATCCGAGAGCGCCCAGCACAGCTCTAGGTGAGCTCTGATAAGAATTCGTAAAGGAGAAAGCAAATCCATGAAAATGTCAAGTAAATTTGACTGATTAAAGCGTTTGAAAGGAATTATTATTCCTTCGCAAGCATTCCGTTGTTATGAGGAATATGAAGATCATCGAGTGCATTATTCTGTCCCCACGATTTGCTTATCCCCGGTTGTGAATCAGTGCATGAGACTTGACTGTCAATGGCTGGAGTCAATGGCCGTATTGTGCATGGGCAGAATTCCCAGCGATGGAAACTGAGCTCTGGCTTCATATTCTTTAATCACCTAAACTTAGGAAGTTGCATAAATGTGGCCGTGCCTGAAGCGCTCTGAAACTCTTCTTTGCACATATTAAAAAAAAAAAAAAAATTATGTATATGTTCAGATGCTTAAGGGCAGTGAAAAACTTTGGGCTGTGCCTTTTGGTTAGTTGTTCGTGAAATTAAAAAATTATTTGTAATAAAACTTCTTGGCGGTTAATTATGATATTTTAATGGGGCAAGCTTGAATTCTTTCATGGGGTTATGAAAACAAATTAATGTTAAATATGACATTTTCCTTTGGATTTATGACATATGCCCTGGCCCCTCCCTCACCCCACACAACGTGTACAAAAGGAGGTATTAACAGAAAAACAGAGATGTTGTGTGTTCTGTTATGAACAAGCTTTGTGATCTCATCCCAAGGTTTTATCCAAGCTTGAACCATCTGGCTTTGAGCTGGGGAAAAGCATGTCAGGCTCTCCCCCAGAATTTCAGTGTCAGGGAGAAGGGGCAGAGTGCCTGTGCTTAATGCCAGGCCCCCTTTCCTTCCCTCCACAACCCTGCGAGAAAGACAGGAGTCAGGCATTGAAAAGCATACCAGGCATTTTTAAACACAACCCTGACATTTCCTCAGCATTTCCATAGCTAAGGCTTTCCTTTTCCCCATCCCCCTACCCCTCTTTCAATCAAATAAGGCACCCGCTCTCTCATGCCTAGTGCAAAGAAGGGAAGGGAGGAGGGGGGGGGGAAAAGTTGGCAATTTAATTCAAACAAAAGAAGCTTGAAATCTATAAGCACAGCAACTCCGAGGCTTCTGGCAAATAGAATTCTAATTAGTATGCTGCTATTTTTCTTTTAGACAGATGAGGGATGCCCCCTATTGACTCTAGCAGGCAGGCTGGTTAAAAAAAAAGGGGAAAAAAAAAGGGAAAAAAAAAGAGGGGGGCAGGTGGGGGCTAGCCAGCAAACACTGCAGATTGCAAATTATATCGCAAACCCTGCCAAGTCCCAGCTCTTGGCATCAGATTTTTAATGACACCCTGGAAAAGGGAAAAAGAAGCCCTCAGCTAAGGGATAAAAATGAGGGGTTTTACACTGTGATAAGTCTTTGCTTAAAACCCAAATGGCCAAGCACACATTAGGGTTTTAAAATATTCATAGATAGAAGTGAAAATGAGGATATGAGGATGTACATTTGTTGCTTGGTCAATTGACAACTCATTCTGCATATTAATAAAAGGGATGATCTAATTTTAAAGGGACAGTCTGTCTTTTTCAACCATGACTTTTTGAGTATTATGAAGCTGAGGGCAAAACATCACAGAGGAGGCCAGTGATGACACAGAATGTTGTTTTCTTTTGATGTAGACCTGGTACTAACTACTACTTTGCTCAGGAATTCTGGGGTCTCTAAAAATACGATACCCTTCTTGTATAGTCTCTCTGATGTATGGCTGCTGAACACTTTGATTTTTTTTTTTATTTTTTTTTTTTCCCTCTCTCTCTCTTTTTTTTTTTTTTTTTTTTTTTTTTTTGCAGTGCATGAGGCCTTTCACAGTTGTAGGATTTTATCCACAAACAGTCAGACCATCACAGAGATGGAAGCCATTTCTTTTAATAATTAGGCCACCTTCTGTTCCAGAGAACTGCTTTTGGCATGCCTACCTCGAAATAATGGTTTTTTTTAATATCACAGTATATCTCCTCCCATCCAATACTATACAGTAAGTGTTCACAACAGTGTGAGCTCATATTAATATTACATACACTACCTTAGTTCAACTAAGAGAAATCTCTCCGTCAAAGCTTTAAAAAATAAATCTGGGCCCCGTGCATCTCAAGTATTTCTGTTCAAGATTCACTTGAGGGTTAATTTAAAAAAAAAGAAAAAGCACTTTGATTTTGTTACACCTGCAAATCCTAGTCACAATTAATGCCATGAATGTGTGTGCCTACCCTGAGTCATGGTTAGGCAGTTAAATACCAAAGAAACTCTGTCTGCTTATAATTAAAAATGCAAAACTGAACTAAAAATTATTTGCATTTACAAAACTGTAGGCACTACAAAGGGAGGCTGTGTTAATACCAGTCTCAAAAGTCACAGCTAATATTAATTATCTTTAAATACACACCCGTATACAAACGAAGCATTAACTCAGATCATGTAGCTCGCAGTATTTCTAACACGGGGCTTGAGACATTCCGTAGATTTTTATGGCATCCTTTAGGCTGCGGATGTATAAAAATGAGGTTTTACATAATCGTTTGCTTTACCTGTCAGTCCCCTCCTAGTGCGGTTGCTTTTCTCAACTGAATTTGACAGAAGGGCAGAAATGTCGGTGATAATTAAGTTCTTGTAAGTTTGGTTAAAATCGGTAGAGGAGAGAAAGCCAAATGAGTGCCCCCACTGTGGGGAAGGTGGGCAGGACTCAACCTTCCCATGCTGGCTTTGGGAACAGCTGGCGGGCTGCAGCATCTCCTCGTGCTTCCTGAACGGAGCGTATGGTGAGGAGATAGAGGAGCAAGGGCTAAAGGACAGAAATCTGTAGGAAACCATGCTAGCAGAAGAATTTAGATGTGTGTTTTTTAGGAAGAGCAGCTAGCTTACCTTTTCTGACATCTAGCCTTTTTCCAGAGCAGTGATTGTGTTGCCATTGTAAGGAAAAATTGCTGCTGTTATTTAAGAGAGCCTGCTAATCACTGTTAAAAAAAAGAGTATTATCCCCATAACAAGATTACAGTGTTGCTAAATGCGTTCTCGAAGTTTATATTTAAAGACACAAAGGTGGGAAGTTTCCGAAGTGGGATGCTTTGTTATGTGGATCCCACTAAAATTAGCAAGTTCATGTGATTTGAAAAGTGACTTGCACCGTAGTGTGAATGACACAAAGAAACCTGTGTTAGGTTAACAGTACCTGTGCTCTCCTACTGAATAGTTTTTTTAAAGAAAAGGAACTGAAATGCAAGAAATTGAAGGGAAAGGCTGCAATAGGATGGACCAGTACAGAATTTCTCAGCACACTGATGAATTAGTCTTGGTTCAGAAGTGTCCAGGCAGTGACACTGTTTGCATTTATCCCGGAAGGAAGAAAACCAGTCCATAAAGCTCCCATTGATTTGTCAGAAACTTGCCAGGGTGACCTCTTGGCAGGAGCTCACAGTGGTACCTCTCTGGTAGCCATGGCTATGAGTCAATGGGAACCATTATTGATGTCATGAGAGTGAATGGTCTAATCTATATAGGGTAACATAACCTAAAAAAATAGAGCTAAGGTAAAGATATGGTGGGGTCTGGCTGATTTAATTGGAATGCCACTGAATTCTAGGGATATGGGATCAAGTCCTTAGTGGTTACCTGATAATTTTTTTGCACGGTAGTTTGAGAGATCATGAAAAGATACCACCAGTGTTATTGATATACAGAGAAACAGAACTAAAAAAACAAACCAAACTCCAAACTTGAGCCTTCTGCTTAATTGTACCTACTGATATTGAACGTGAAGCAAATTAGGTATGCTTACAGAGGGGGAGTGCGAGGAAGAAAGGTTTTCTTTCTTTGGGCAGTTGCTCCAATATTAACTGCACATATCTATATGGAGTTTTATGGTCAGAACAGTAAGCTCAAGTGTAAACTTGCACTGGATGTTGAACAATAGGCATCCAATTAGTAGAGAAATTAGATTACCAAAAATGACCTATACCAAAGGAAGAGTTGAAATGGCT
The DNA here is from genome assembly GCA_013399875.1 of Gymnorhina tibicen. NCBI lineage: Eukaryota > Metazoa > Chordata > Aves > Passeriformes > Artamidae > Gymnorhina > Gymnorhina tibicen. The sequence continues at coordinate 2,191,607 of VXAZ01005997.1, forward strand.
GCGTAACCCACTCTGTCTTTAATGATCTAGCCCAGTGGGAAAAAGAGAAGGTAGTTTGAAGGTATCATCAAGAGTTCCAGGTAGGAGTACCAAATATTGCTCTTACGTGGTTCAGAACTGCTATAGGAAGAGTCAATGCCCTATCAATTAGCAAAAATTGCAAATACTACTTTCAGGAAAGGTTTTTGGTGGAAAATAATTTTCCCCTCCTTTTCTCATGGACCAGTTACATTCAGTTTGCAAGTGTAGGAATCTGACAAGTAATTTTAGCACCCAGTGGCTTAAAGGAGTTCAAATGACCACTAAAGTCATATTAACTTGTCAGATTGACCAGTATTTTCTGCCACTGAAACAGTAGAATGGATGGCTGGAGACAATAAAATTGTTTCAATTATACTGCATTAAGCATCTTCACGAAGAAGTGAAAATGCAGAAAGCAAATAGGAAAGGATCTAGGAGACGAGCTCAACAATGACAAGAATTTCACTGGAACTCTTGAGTGAATACCCCATTAAAGAGGTATATTGGAAGAAATATCTACTGAAGGTGCATGCAGCTAATTTGTACTTTAGAGTTGTAGAATCATAGATATGTTTAGGCTGAAAAAGACCTCTAAGATCATTGAGTTCAATTGTTAACCAGCACTGCCAAGCTCACCACTAAACCATGGCCTGAAGTGCTGTGTCTCCACGTATGTTAAATACCTCCAGGGGTGCTGACTCCACCACTGCCCTGGGCAGCCTGTGCCAGTGCTTGACAATTTTTTGGTGAAGAAATTTTCCATAATACCTAATCTAAACCTCCTCTGGCACAACTTGAGGTCATTTCTGTCACTTGTTATGTGGGAGCAGAGCCTGACCCCTACCTGGTTGTCCCCTCCTTTCAGGGAGTTGTAGAGAGTGAGAAGGTTCCCCTTGACCCACCTTTTCTCCAGGCAGAGCCCCCCCAGCTCCCTCAGCTGCTCCTCAAAAATATGGAGGCACAAACTCCCTCTTAAATATTAACATTGGTCTAGGAAAAAAAGGTCAATATTCTGAAAAATGCCACTGGCCTTTAATATGTGACAAAACAAATGCTTATGCTGTCCAAGAGTTGCCAGGCTCAGCATTTCCTCGAGTTTCCTATTTGGGAGAGGTGTTTTGCTCCCAACATATATAAATAAAAACTTCCCTGGCCAGAAAATTTGATGGTCAGTTGTAACTCTCATCTGCATGTAGGAAAACTCCTATGCTCTCTAAGTGCTTTAGCAAATGAGGTTTTTACATTTTGTTATGTAATGTAGAAGTTGTTAGAGCCTTGCTTTCCTGTATGTCCACATGATGTGGGATGAGGAAGACCCACTTCTTGGTTAGCTGAGTAGGGCTGCATTAAACTCACCCTGAAAAACACCAGGACTAAAAATTGTCCAGCTGTAAAGGTGTTGCAGGGTGTGATACAATGCAATCAACAGCACATCTGATTTTAAAGAAATAAACCAGCTGTGGTGCTTTCTCTAATTTAAAGCTATTGCTGAGGGGTGGGATGGTTTCAGAAAGTGGGGAGATAAAGGTAGGGGTTAGAAGAGAGGGCTGGAATAGTTTGGGGGATTTTTTAAATTAAACTCATGCTAAAGATTGAAGGTACTAATGAATAGGTATGCAGCCTTCCTTCACTTGAATATGCCTATACAAATAGTTCCATGGATTTCATAGAAAGTTTTCTTCAAGGTGGTGAATTTAATCCCAAACATGAGTAGAAAATACATGGGATCACATTCTGCCATCCTCCTCACAGTGAGAATTTTTATAGTTTGCACCTTATGGGTGTAATCTGGGCAGGAACAGGGTAGGAAGGGCAGAATTGCTGATGGCACAGGCTGATGAATCTAAGGCTAAAGGGGTGAAGCCACCCCTGATTTTACACTGTGATGGGTGACACTATAAAAAAAACACACACACACGAACTCTGCCTCTTGTGAACTGAATACCCAAAGCCAAGCTCCAAAGAAAAGTAATATGGAAATCCACTCCTGTAACCAGAAAAACATTGCTTGAATAAAACCCCCAGATTGGTGTTAGCTCTTGGGTATTTGTCAGCCCAAAGCTGGAAGTGTTTCCTTTGTGCTTGAGTGTATATGACTCTTCTTTACTCACTGGAATGCATTAGAAGAACATCCTGGACAAAAGTTCCAATTGGCAAAAGTGGAAATTAAATATATATTTTCAGAGGATAAAAATGTTACAAGCATCTACAAACAAGTGGCAGTGAGTTTGATATAGTAAGAAAATGACCACCCATGACCTCGCTCCGATTCAGTTTGACTTCTCACTTACTTAAAACCACATCTCTTTTTATATGTCAGGTTATATATTTTACTCAGTGAAATGTTTGGTTTATTTAAAAAATATAAAAGTATAGCCAGTGTCTCCATCCAGTTTTTCTTAGAGCACCCACTCCAGTCAGTGTGCTCCTCTGCAATGAATAAATCCAGCAGTAAATTATGTATGATTCAAACACACACACAGAGATTTATATTTATGCTTACAATGTCAGTATAATTTTACAGTCAAGACACAGTACATATACTCTGCTGTAAGTACTAGCTTGATACAGTAAACTCAAAAGAGCACCTTGGGGGTTAGCAGTTAGAGCTGAAAGTGAAAATCAAGAAACAGCAGTAGGACTGCTTTTGTCTTCCGCATGCTCTTCAAGATGTGAGATGCTCCAGTGGGTGGGAGACCTATGCACCACCCCCCCAATTCTGGGGATAACCCCAGCAGATATGCTTTACAATTACCTTTTCTTAAAATGCCAATTAACCCTTTCAGGGTTTTGTGGCATACTGTGAGCAAGCAGGAGAGGGGCACTCATTTATCCCTTATATTGAACATCAAAACCAATTATAAGGGGATTGGGGTGGGAGGAACAGGTCTTATGCTACTGGAGATGTATCTGGAGTGCTTCCTGGGTTTATCCTTGTGGTTTTTAACACTCAGAAGAGTCTGCAATTGCAGTTAAAAACATGCTAAAAGTATTCCAAAAAAAAGAAAAATAAGTAAAAACCTACACATAAAGGCACCACTTCATTAAATTAAATAGAAAAAAGGCTTTAATTCTCTTTGGCAATATTGTTTATATTTGTTAAATCTTACCAGCTCACAAGGCAATGACAGTTTTAATTTTATCAAAAATGTTCTAGTGTTTATGCTCACAAAAAGTAGCCACTGGTGTAAATTAAGCCTTAACTCTATCAAAGTAATTAATACCAGGCCACAGGGAGACTGAAATTTCGTAATAAAAATAACCCAAAAATATTAAGGTTCTTAGGGGAAATAGAATAGTACTAGGATGAACTAGAACAAAATATTGCTAGAATAAACCTAGAATGGCATTAATTAACCTGAAGATTAATTTAGCCCATTTAAATATGCTTTGCTACTTGGACTCTGATCCTTCAAGTCTCACGCGGAGATTGACTTTTCCATGGGGTCTCATTAGGGTAAGTGTTACTCAGTGTGAGTAAAGGTGAGGTCAACAGTTGTGTTGCGAGTAGCTGGTCACATTTAGGCAGTGTACACAATAGGGGGGTTTTTTTGGATGCATTTGGTTTGTAAGTTGTTGGACAACTTTGTGAATTCAAGTTATCTTGTTTACATGAGAAAGGTGAGAAGGAAAGGGTGCTAAATTTATGAAGTGAGTTTTTGATACATAAGTAGGTAATATTTTTTAAATTTCTGGTAGCTCCCAGGACTGTGTTATGGAACTGTATCCATAACCTTTCCGCATCCCATACCTTCTGGGGTCAGAGGAAAGAGCAAGACCCTGATGTTTCTGATCACAAAAACTGCCATCTTCTGATTCAGGGTAAAACATTCCACAGAAGCTCTGTGATTGCTAATAACTGAGGTCAGGCTGCCTGTTTGAGTCAGGAAGAGATGATGCATATGGAACTGGCTGGTTGCAAGCTTTTAAGGAAAAGCTGGACTGTGACAACTTCTGTTGAGCTGGAACAGAAAGAATATGGGAAGATGTAGACTGTGGGTGTCTACATTGGCAGCCTCACCTCCTGGAAATGATTCCCAGGCTCCCATTAAGACAGGATGAGTATCACCCTTACCAGAGGATGCAGCTGTGCTCCGTTCTGATTTCTCCACACGTTCAGCTTGGAGCAGAGGGAATTTGGCTGAAGTAAATGAAACTACACAAGGTATGAATTGGAGTTGGATCAGTGAAAGGAAGGTGACAATTAGGTCGATTTTTGAGTAAAATAACTTTATTCAGCTCAGTCTCATTCAGAATATTTCCCTGTCTTTGTAGAAGTGTAGTGTTCAGTTTGTCTTTGGTATTGGATCAAGATCTCAAATGACTTAAGGATATGTTTTCCTTCTCATCTCAGAAGACTCAAGGCTGAGCAGTACCAAACAACATGAAAGCAGTGCCCTCTTCTACACTGAACATTGTAGCCATTGTTAAGCCTTCAAGGTAGATTCTTCAGTTATTTGTTAAGCAAATACAAACTGTTGCTGATGGTCTGAAAGGAGAATTTTCATTAAGTTTTTGCAGTCAGCAATGATCAGGTACTAGACAATGAATGAGAGCTAACATTTGCTTTGCGAGGCACTGAACATACTGAAAAGGTAAAACACGCAAAATACATCAAAATAGCCATGATGACACCAAAGGCTGTCTTTGTGACACCTGCATTTTAAGAAGTGCAGCACCTACTGAATGGGAGATTTGCAAGCATGTAGCCATTTAAAAAAGATTATATGTGTGTCCTTTATATACACGTGTATATATATATTTATATCTGGTTGAGAAATTATGTTTATATAAACATAGATATGTCAATCCTGAACTGTATGTGGGATTGTTTACCGCACACATTAGACATACATGTTTAAAATAAAATGTATGTAACCATGACAAAAGTTAAGTATCTTTGCTCTATCCAAGTCTCTGCCCTTTACCTGCTGACCAAGAGGGAAAATGATTTAATACAGAATAGAGAAAGTGCTCTTAATGTCCTTTAAGAAGGAAGGAAGGAAGGAAGGAAGGAAGCAGTGTCTATCACTGTTTTAACTGCTTTCTGGATGTCCAGATGTAATGCAGCAGCAGAACTCTGGGTGATCATACACACTGCCTATGGTGCAACAGTGAGGTAGAGCAGGGTAAAGGAAGTATAGTTTTAGCAGCCCCTGACAGTGTAGGTAGAGAAATAGGGGTCTGTTATAATGATTTCCCATGGAGACGAGTGCCAATCAAGAGGAAAAAAGAACCTCTGAAGGTCATCACCAAGGAAAATTACATACTATACTTTTTCTGGCATCCAAGTTAGATCACAATGCTCAAGAAAATAGCAGGAAGATATTTGTACTGGGCACACACACCTATGTGCATTGGTTTGCTGTGTACTACATAATAATACCTGGGGTTTTCAGCACCTGGGGTTATAATGGATTCTCTTTGGACAGGCAGAGCAGAGGAAGATGAGATGTTTGGGTCATGTCTTGCAGAGAGAGGGTGAGAGCCTGAAGATGGTGATTGCGCAAGATTGAATAACACAAACATAACTATAGGGTGGGAGGGCTGCTGCAGCACTGTCGAAACATCCCTGATGGGTACTTGCAGGTTAACCAGACAATGGAGAGACTTAGGGAACACTTACCATTATGCCATTAGCAGTGTTACATTGTGTAATTGATACTTTTACAGCATTGCTTAGTTTGTGCTTCAAAGTTTTTAGCCAGGTTTCCATCTGCCTTTTTATTTTCTTGTTCCATAAAATATTATTTAATGATACTATGCTTGTATTTTTCATACAGTGCCTTTGTGCATGATACTCAGTCAGATTTTTTTTTTACTTCCAAGTTATGTGACTTTTTAATCTGTATTTGTCTTAATTGTTCTTTAAATTATTGTGCACCTTACAGAGAACTCTGTTTAGAAAAAAAAGAGTGGGATCATCCTTAACTCTAAAAATATATAAAGAGCACTAGGCTCTAGCACTGACTGTGTCATAAATTCTGTCTCTCTCCAGGCTGTCTATTCCTCCTCTAATGGTTCTGATTTTTAACCAGTTAGTAAAATACAATTATCTCCTTGTTAAAATAAACAGACTTCAATGGGCTACTGAATTCATACATATTTTAGAAACATAAAACGTGTTAATAAAGGCACTTTGAAGAGAATACATCAACATATTATATAAATTATTTTCTCACTTCTCTGCATCATCTCCCCTCCATCCTGATACAAGTCATAGGTAGCAACTAATCTGGAAAGCAAAGTTGAGGAGAACAGAAGGGAAAGGGAAGGTACAGTTTTCCTTCTTGTCTAGGAAAAGCTTTGTACAGTATTAATGAAAGACAGTTTCTTCTGGGGAAGAAATGCTAATGTGAAATTTTCTCTTTCTCTCAGCACAGCCATACATTAGAGATATTTGTAGCAGTGGAGATGCAGACTGCAATAGGTGGATGGATATTTACCCAAGAAAATTTGAGCCATGCCCTTTCATTTTCAGAGAGCTGCTACCTAATCTCAGTGTAGCATCAAGACAAAGGACACATCATTCCGTTTGCGCCTGCCCTGCAAAAAAAAGGAGGGGGGACTTTTGGGGGGAGAAAAAACCTACAACGCTCTCTGAATGCTATTAGAATAATGGTCTGGGGGAAAAAAACAGATAAAATACAAATTTCACTCTGATCTGGGTTGCATTACTTCCCCATGCCCCTGCCTTTATTGGGCGATTTGGAGTTTCATTAGAATTCAGAATTTCTGCAGAAAGAAAAACCACAGTGGCACGGACTTCTCTTTCAAGGGGATTGCGGGCTGACCCATCAAAATGAAAAGGCTCAATGTTTTGCTGACAGGTCCCTGAGCAGGCCTGAGTGACAGCTTCATTTCAGCACTTCTCAGATGAGATTTGAATTGGGGGTGGAGGAGGTAGTAGGAGAGAGACTTTGTTCCCTAAAAAGTGTCAGTGTCAAACTCTGCAGTTCAAGTTCTAGTGTCTGAGGTACAAAACCGAGTCAGAAATCATCTTCGACTTGCCTGCTTCCCAATTTATTATTAATGTCTCTCTAATATTAACACGCATGAAGCTTCATTTAAATCTTAGAGTTCATGTCGAGTGTGTGTTGTTCCTTTTATTGGAAATAAAAAAAGGTAGAAGGAGATGGATTAAAGTACAGCGAACTGTTGTATAATGTCTGCATAAAAGATGACTTAGTGGCGTTTTTCTGTTGTGGTAATCAAAACATCAGTGAGAGCTTGATCCTACCTCTTGTCTGTGGGAATACCAAATTTTTTCTTATAAATTTACCTGGGTCTTTCTGCCTGCAAAATAAATTTGGATAGAAAAATACCTGAAGGCATTCTCAGTTTAAGGTTCAGTAGCAGCTTTGTGTCTACTTCACAATATCCTAAATGAGAAACTTTTTATTGTTTATCTCAATAGAAAAAAATGGTGAAAATTTGGCAAACCTGTCCCTGCCATCGAGGCAAGGGGAAACAGAGAAGGATCTCAGCCTCTTCATGTAGGGGGAAGTAAAACTCATTCGCTTCCTGCTTGTTCCCTTGCTAAAGGTTGTTTTGGTATCTGCAGGGCCCATTAGCAAATTGTCTTTCCTAAAAGTTTATTTCATTTCCCAGGTATCAGTTATTGGTACTCACAGCTTTTATGAATCATCCTTTTCCTCTTGGCTTGTGCATATTGATGCAAATCTTGGTGTGAGTGCAGAATCCAGCTAGTGGAATTTGCTTTTAGGAGCCATTAAAAAAAAGTTAACCTAATTTTTCAGATAATATTAGAAAATTAGGTTTCAAAATGCAGATCTTCAAAGTAGCATTGATCCTTGTACCTTATTCCTATACCTTAGAAGTCGTCTCATCAGTAAATGTATCAAAACGAGATATTATGCCATAGCACAAGTCTGTTCTTCAGAATCAAACAGAATTTTATGTATTACATTCACTTTGGAACAAATTCCTCTCTAATTTATACTGACGGAAAGCTGTAGTGAATTCAGCAAAAGTACAGGCTTTACCATCTAGGTAGAAAAAGTTTTGGGCTAAGAGAGAAGCATATTAAGCTCTAATTCTTCAATGAATGTGATGAACAGGGCTGCATTAGTGTTGTTGGATTGTGTTTCTATTGAATGCAACAGCCAATAATGGCATAAAATCCATGTAAATGATCAGTGTATCTTAGGACCATCCCAAGGAAGCTTCATCTTGTAAACTTTTGCTAATTGTTCATGGCTTGCTTTTCTTTAAAGAAGTGTCTGCATTCCAAAACAGAAAGCAAAGACATTAAAACTGCAAAGTCTCCTAAAACAAAATTTAAACCTTGTCCTGCTTCTACATTTTAAGAGATCTTACTATCTTTAGGTCCTTATGTTTTATTAAGCATGGGGCAAAAACTTACTGTGCTCTAAACAAGCCTCCTTGTGGAAAAGGCAAGTGTCTTTTATGGAGAAGGAAATAACACTTCCCTCTGATCCTAGGGCAACCCTGCATTATATTCCTTATATACTTTGGTACTGCATTTTATAATCAACTTTTTATCTCTTGTAAAACTCAGCGGCCAGTTTCAGTTCTGAAACCAAAAGGTCTAGCAGCCTCAACACTCACATATCCCAGGGAAGAATTTGGTTTCAGGCATTTAAAAAGATCAACTCAGCAATATCCTAGTTTTGAGATTAAACATGCAATGAAAAAAAAAGTTCAACAGAGAGGTACAAATTCTCTTTTTGAAATCAGTGTGTGAGTTCAGCTGACTTTGTAATAGCACTAGGAGATGGAAATCAGAAAGGGCACATTTAAAAAAATTACTTAAAACATAAAATTATATATTGCAGTTTGTGAGAATCTACCTTGATACTCCAAGATATTTTTCAAGCACTGAGGATACTAAGAACAGTAAGGCAAATGCTTAGAAAAACACAGAGTTAGAAGAGGAATATACAATCTGAAATATAAGACAAACAGATCAAATCCAGTTAGGGTAAGGCATGTAGTGCTTACTGGAGAAATGTGTTACTTGGATCGTGTAAAGCCAGAATGGACAAAATATTAGTAAATTGCGCTAGGAAAAAATCCTCTGCTGATTGAATTGACCTTCATGTCCTTTGCACAACTTCAAAAAAAGTACCAATATCACGTATGAGCAGCCACAGAAGCTGAAGTCTGCGTGGGGATTTGTCAGGATTCAGCCTGTGGGTCGGTGGCAAGGCTGGATGAATTGAACCTGCTGCCGGTTCAGGGTGCTGCCAAAATTGCTGGTTTGCTCAAGCTTTGTACTGAGAAACTTGTGCTCTGTTGACTTTTTCTTGCTCCCTGTGTTGATAAAAGCAGGGAAGTGCTGCTCGAAGTTGTGTGCTGTTTTGTGAGTACCTGCCTGAGCTAATGAGGGAAGGGAGGGCAGGAGAGGACTTGGCACTGCATGTCCCGTGTCTGAACATCCATCCCCTTGTTTTCTTTTCCACTTGCCCTCCAAACTTGCCCTCCTCTTCCACATGGTCATTGAAACTGGTTTGGGTAAGCCTTGCGTGCTAAAGGGGAGTTTGAAGCAGGGAGGTGGGCAAAGTTGAAGGAGATACCTGCAAGCTGTGCTCCTGCCTCATCCTCTTCATTAATACCAGGTCACAGAGGTGGCTGCAGGGAGACAACAGGTCAGTCCTGGGTTTCAGCTGGGCTGGATCTGTTCTGCTTTTTTCCTTTATGTAGCCCTCCCCTTCCCCCCCCCACCCAGTTTCAACATGGATGCCCTTCTGAGGAAGGTAAATCAGAGTGGCTTAAAAATGTGTGTGCTGTAATGGCATTGTAATGTATTAGCTGGTTTATTTTCAGATCAATCTAGCTGCACTGTGCTTATATCAGTGAAACTAGATGTAGAGTCTGTCAAGGGAAAGAGGGGCCTTTTTTGGGATTTTTGAGGGTTGGAGATACTAAATCAGCTCAGGTGTTACAAATATTGCATAAAGAGCTTCCAGAAGAGAGTAGATGGGAGAGACTGTTGTGGAGGTGTTGCTTAGAGAAAGATACTTTTGTAATTATGAAAGTTAAAACCAGAGGCAAGCTATTAAAAAGCTTCAATAAAAACATTTTCTGGACATTGACTCTTCATATGAATAAGCTGTACAGACATTTAGGCCCCAACATCAGCCTGATATATAAGCAGATGGGCTTTTCCTTAAGCATAGGCTTAAGTTCTTTTTGCAATACAGCTATTTTCCACAAACAGAACTATTAAAAGTATTGAACTTATAGTTTCTCCTGATACTGTCCTCATCTGACATCCTGACCCATCTCATGCTTCCCTTGCAGCACTTTTCAGCAAGGAACTATCTTCTCATGATGGCATCTTTGGGGGTGATGTAGCCCAAGAACAAAAATCTCCATCCAGTTTTCCCGCGTCCTCGATTTTGCTGACACTCCATTGTTCATAAAGCACCAAAATGCAACTCTTGCTTTCAAACTCCTTCCCTGAGTTCAACAAGATAATGAATGTGAAGGAGGTGGCAAAACTTTTTTTATTCCCCCCCCCCCTTTTTTTTTCTCCAGGTCCACACCAGATAGGCATTTTTTACAGCCTGAAAGGGGATGTTTTCTTTTGTTAATAGCTTACAATCAGATGAAAGGACTCATCACTCTATTTTAGTGCTCCACCACATGGCGTGTATCTTTTATAAATTACAGGCTGGCGTTGTGTGCACTGGGGGAGAGAAAGGTTGGTTTTCTTGCTGTGAGCCATCCTGCCTAATTGTCGTATGCAAATAAAAGCAATTATAAGGCTTTTAGGGTGAAGGGATGACAGCTGAGTTTGGCAGTTGAGGAGGCCTCACCCACCTTGTTGTCATAGCAACAGGGAGGAAAAGGACAAAATGGTGTGTATACAGTGGAAACATTTATTTTGGTTAAAGAATTAAAAATACATATACCGCTGTTAGCATGCAACATCAATATGTGTAATGAATGGGTTTGTTTAAAACATTAGAGAAATTAAACTGTATTTATTCCTTGGCCCTTTAAATGATCCTTGTCATCTAACTACCATTTACAAACCATCACTTGTGATTTTATCTGCTACTTTTAAAGTTATGAACAGATCATAACAATCCAGTCAATAATTAGGAGATTACAAGTTTCTGTGTTTTAGTGCATCTATTTCAATGTTACCAGACCCGGAGCTGCATGAAGGAGAGGGACATTCAGTGGTCTGTCCGTGAAGGGGAAACAGTGAAAAATAATAACCTATTAGCAGTCCATAAAGTTCAATATAAAATATGTTTGTGCTAAAGTGTTAAACAAGTAGAACAAATAGCGTGCTAGTAGCATACAAAATTAAAACGAGTCACAAATGGATATTTTCTATGGCAATTTATTTCACAATTACTCTTGTGGAAGCTTTCATGAATTAAATATGAGTTCTATCTTGAAATTAGGTGTTATAAGGCTAAATTACAAGAGGCAGCCAGTAATTGAGGTGGCTGAAACACGGGGTCTAGTGAACTAATCTCTTGCTGTGCCACGTGGCTGTCCCCTCGCCAATGGGAAACCTCCCCATGACAAAAACAGAGGCAGCTGAGAAAAATTGATTTCTCATCTGAGCCATATTTGATAGCTTTTGAAATCGAAAATTGAAATTAACTAACCTAAGCCCCATTGTAACAAAAGAGCAAATTAAATATGCAACATGGCTTCCTATTGGCAGCAAGAGGGCCTGCCAAGGTAAATTTGTAAATAGAGTTTAAGATGCAATCCTCCCCCCTCCTCTTTTTTCTTTCTCTCAGTGCAAAAAGTATAAGTCTGCAATAGCTTAATAAATTATTTATAAAAAAAAAAATTCATCAGCTGCAAATGGCCACTGTGGTTAAGGTCTTCCATGGAGAAAATCATTGCATTAGAAGAGCTCATTGAATGAAGCAGAATTAAAATTATCCACGGTCATCCCTGAGCTTGGAATAAACTGTACACAAAGAGACAATGTTTTCTTCTCACGAGAAGTTTCGTGAGTGGAAGTTTACCAAAAAAAAAGAAAAAAAACCACCCCAAAACCAGACGGGTCATTTAGACTTTAAAGATAGCTAGGGCTGAGATACACATTTTTATTCTTTCTTTTCATTAACCCCAAACAATAATGGCATAATGGCTATTTGAGCTTGGTGGAGTATCCACATGCTTGCCTTTTGTCTTGCTTTTACACATCCTAAGACGTTACAAAGGATTCTGACAGTGAATGCTAATGATTCAAAAGGTGCTTCTGCAGAGCTGTGGATTTATAGTGGGATTCCCTGAAATGAAGGCAGCCAGCAAAATCAGTGATGCCATGCTCTAAATACTGTTTTCTGTCCTTTTAAAAGGAGGAGGGGGGGGATAGAAACAAACACAGCCAAGACATCAGCCCTCAGCATTCCTCTCTTACAGGGTTTCTGCTTTTCTCTGCCCAGATTTGCATGGGAAAACAAATGATTTCATTCCAATACTTGAGCAGAAGCATGTATAAAGATATAGAGCCAGATCCCTGTCTGCATAAATCAGGATAGCTTCTTTAACTTCAGAGGATTTATGCTACTCTATATCATCTGAAGATCTATCTCATGAAATTGTTCCACTTTCCTGCCGAGGCTGTTCAGATCTGAACTGTATAAAATCTAGTGACAACTGTAATGGAGGATATTACACTTAGCCTGTCTGTCATCCCAGGGATCTTGTAAAATCATTTTCTGTTCTAATTTATTACTTTTAGTGTCAATCAGCTGCCGACAAGCTGAGTAACATCATTAGGCATTGAGTTCATCTACTCAGCACTTTTTAAATGCAGTTTAAGTAGTTGTCTCATTATGTGTAGTAGGATAGAAAGTCAAGGTTCAAGGAGTTTTCCTTTTTGGCAGAGATATTGTTGAAGCCTCTACTATTATCTTTGAAGGAAAAAACCCCACAAGAAAATAGCCATTTTTTATTTTTAAGGTTTTGAAAAAAAATGAAAAGAAGGCAGTGAAATGCAGTAAAACTCACTGCAGAAACTTTGGTTCTGATTTCCCACTGCTTTACTTTGTATTTACCTCAGATGCGTGAGTTGAAAGGTGTGAGGATGGAGAGAGTCAGTGATGAATCGGGGATTTTGTATAATGTGGAGCTGATGGCTTCCAGCCATGAACTAATAAGTGGTTGGGGTTCATCTCCTTACTGAGAGCCTGCTATTGCTGTGCCGAGAATATAATGGTTGGAAATAAACCATGCACCAATCCCATAATAGAAAACATTGATTTCACCACCCCCGAGTAGAGCATGATTTTATCTAACACTATCACACATCACAGGTATGTCCACAGCACTGACTGTGGCAAGGTAAGAGTAAAACTGCTGCAAGTTTGTTTGGAATAATTTTCAGGGCTGTTTTTGAAATAAAATGCATGTATCAAAATGTCAGGGCAGACAGCAAAATCCTTCCAGCTTCATCCCCTACTAGAAACCTGAGAGTTTGACTGTGGGCTAGAACCCAAAGAGGAGCCTCATGGCTATCCCTCAGAAGCTCCCTCAGCCGCTTCCCAGCAGCAGTCCATGTCAGAAGATAATGTTCCTATGTCAGTCTCATGTTTCTGCTCCATCTAAATACAGTTCTTCTGACTGTGTCCAGATAACAAACAGTTTGTCTTAAAAAGTCCCAAAGCTGCTGAGATGTAGTGATTCAAGGACAGTTAAGAGTGATGGTTGTTTTTGAGAAGCCCCAACTAATAGTTGTAGTATGAAGCTGAAGAGAAGAAATACAGTGCTGAGCATGTGATTTTTCTCTCTTTAACAGGCAGGATGTGGCCATTTTGTGCCTATTTCTTGTATAGTTTTATGTTGTTTGATTAGAGACAAAGTAATCATCCTTTTGCAATGGAATGGAGTTTACCAAAATTTAGGAGAGGCTAATTTCAGCCTGGAACAAGTGGTTAAACTGGTGGAAGGAGGTCAGAAGGGGACAACTCTTCTAGTGTGAATGACTACTTAGGATTCTACTATCTTATTTCCCTACAAGTCACGGGAAGAAGAGCATGTCATGTAGAAATAGCATAGAGAAAGGATACTGCATATTTTCTAAAGGATGCTGAAGATATGTTCTTTTGATGGAGCAGTGGAAAATATTTTCTAAGAGGTTTATCATGTTCATGCTGAGTTGATGATTTCATCAGGGAACTGTGTATTGCATTAACTGTATCTTAGTGTGGCTGAAGCTTTTTCTAAATGCATTTTTTTTTTTTTACAAAGAAAATGAAATACAAAAGTTTTTTACCGGTCCTATCGAAAACTTTTGGACCACAATCATTACTAATTAATAATGGTGTCAAATATGTGTGGTACAATGTTCCTGTTAAACAGAAGCAAAGAAGGTAATATGAAACAGCAAATATGTTGATAAGCATTCCCAGTTCACAGAAAATTATTATTGGTTCAAAGTCCAGGCTTCCTCCCCTTGGTAAACTGCCTTATATGACATTCTGTACATTTTAGATGTAGTTACCAAAGCTAGCAGCTTTCATGGTATCCATCCAACAGGATATTGTAGTCAGAGTGCCAGTAATTCTGGGAAGCATCAAAAAAATGTTTCAGAGGATGTTTAGTCAGAAGAAAATCACAGCAGAGGCAAATTTGAACTGTTTGAGCAAAAGGAAAATTTCCTGCTGAACTGTAGAACAAATTCTAGAAATAATTGCACCTACTGGACAGGCTAGATAAGGATGCAGTACACATTTAAAAATAGTAATCTTGAGACTGCATATGTAGCTGTAGAGTGCATACGGGTACATCTTGCTATAAGTAGTATCTTTGTGTGAATGGCTCACTTTGAGTTTACCTTTAAAGATAATCCTTTTTAAAAATTTTTATTTTATTAGGTCAATCATCAGAATTAGGAGAATATTAATGTATGGCAACAGTTATATTGTGGAAGGGCATCACTTTCTGCATGCAAGAGTGTAATTCTCTTAATAGGCACAAATCCTATAGGGACCCCAATATTCAGGTTGTATTGTAAACTCCTAAATTAGGCTTCAAACCAGAATATATTTAAACATATTTAATGTGAATAATTTGGCTTATATGTGTACGTCAAGGTAAGCAAATGAGAATGGGGGAATCTCAATTTTTCAACTCGGTTCAAATTGAGTCATAGCTTTGTGCTTTATATAGCAACAAGGCCCTGATTAAGCACTTAAGCATGTGCTTAAGGTTAAGCATGTGATTAAGTGCTTTGCTGACCTAGGGCTTAAGTACCCTGTAAACCATTGGAAAAATGAATAAATCAAATTTAGGTCAAATCCAGCCCTGTGCCACACACCTATGGTAAGAGCAGAGCAGGAGGGAGGAAGCTTTGCCTTCAGAGGCTGCAAACAGCAGGGCAGGATTACAGCCTGACATTCCGGGGAGTGGGAGCAGGCGACTGTGGCAGCCCCTGCCCCGGCAGGGCTCGGCCGGGTCCCGAGCTGGCTGTCACACTCTCGGCTGCAGCCACAGGAGCCAGCGCTGTGCTTTTCGCAGAGCGGGGTTTATTCGGGTGCTGCGGGGCGGCCACGGGGGCGGCCCTGACTGGGTGGCCCCAGTCCTGCAAGGATGCTCCATGCTGCTCCTCTCTCCCAGTTCTCCTCCTCACCTTACACCCTGGGAGGGAAATGCTGCAGGGGTCAGAATTTCCTTTGAGGATAAGCAGCAGGGACATCTTGCTGAGCCTCGTGCGGAATTTGGGTGTCCAGTTTAGATGCTGGCGCTGGAAGCTCCTCTGTGGGGATCTCTCCCCATGGCACAGCCCACCTCCCACAGGGATGCACCAAACACCTGCTTTCATGTCTGATTGCAGCAAAGGCTGATGGTTAGAAATGGAAACGTTTGGGAAACAGGGACTCTATTGATGGAAAATGGACAGGCATTAAAAAGAAGAAAAGGGTTCTTTGTGGACGAGCATTCCCAGAAGTGCTGGACATTGTTCTGAAGCTGCTTAGCCTTCTGTGATCTGGCATTGAAAACTGTAATGAAAAAGATATTTTGACTTTGTTATTTTCTTGGTCAAAACAAGTCACTGCAGATGTGCTTAAAAAAAAATTGTGAGTTGCCACAAAACCTGTTTTGGTAGTTACAGTGTTCAATGTGCTCGAGATGGGTAAAGCAAAGAGGGATCTATAGAGGGCCTCAAAGATGAGGACAAGGTGAAATTTAAGGGATACAGATCAAGTATACATCCTAAGAGGAATAAAAAGAATCTAAAACAACTCGTAGTTCTTACTAAGAGTGGTATTGTGTCACTTAAAACATTTTGATTCTCTCTTTTTTCTTATCCCTGTCTAAAACCTGTCTTTTCTCTGGAAGGAAAAAAAATAAAGTCTTTCAAACTCTGTAACTTCCCTGTAGTGGAAAAGAGGGACACATCATGTGCTGTCACCGCAGCAGTACCACCTACAGTGGAAGTCTAGCTGCAGGCTAGAGTTATACAATATCACAGAGAGAGATTAAGCATTACATTTATTGTGGTTGCTGGAAGGGGATATTATTGCTGTTTCAGTGGAGAGATTTATAGCAATACTTAATGAATGCTACTAGTTTTCTTATCAGTTGGTAACCATACACATGTGCATGTGAAAATATTACATTAAGTCTTTATAGAAACCGCAGAAAAAGTTGGATATTAGTGTTTGTGGCAGATTTGGCAGCATAATGGAACTGTGGTGGTATAATGGCGTGGTATTGTTAGGTTGGGCATATGCAGTTGGACAGAATACAGGCAAAATTAGCCTGATTGGTTTTAGGCATTTTCCAAATGAAGAAATTCTTTGTCATTTATCCTTGGGAATGTGCAGTGTTATAGTTATCAGTCTCAGTCTATTTTTATGAAAATATCATAGGTCAGAAACAGTTCAGAAACTAAATGCAAATTAAAAAAAAAATACAAAGCTTTTAATGATATTTTCCATTTTAGCTCTATTTAAATCAGAGTCATATGTGAGTCATCAGCAAAATAAGAACTACTAAGATGGATCAGAATGATGTGAAACTTAGGAGTTCCTGGAAAAAAAAAATTCAAATTTTCTTGTGATCAAGCCAATCTGCTGGCACCTACTCCTGGTTTTTATGTAGTAGAGAGCTGTAATGAGAAGCCAAAAGGTAGTAGTCAGTGCAGAGAACTGACTTTTCCCTTTCCAGAATATTCACTTAGAAGCACTAAAGACTGAGCATCCCAGTAAACCTACGAGAAAAAAAAATCTTATTGAAATTCTTTTAGATATAACATTTATTCTGCCCTCTGACTGGGTACATTAATATTCTATGATCACGCATAGATAGCTGCATGGTAAATATATATTTGTACATTGAACTGAAGTGAAGTTTTCATTAAGCTGATCACAGGCAAATTATTGGGCTTAGAAGCAGCTTTTTATGTCTCAGTGCAACATCTCTAAGTTCATGACTGGTATCAAGAGTCATTCACTTGAATGCTTGTAGGTGCAGCTTCTCTTCCTTCAGGAAGAGAGGTTTATTACAAGACCCTGCTATTGAAACCTCAGTCAAGATTAGGTGTAAAGACAACACAGAATAGGTAAATAGCATCTCTGGTACTCGCCATCAAAGGATGTGATAGAGTATTCTCAGATGGAACAGGCAGGTCTGATATTGCATATTAGTAGAGTTAAAGATATATGAGGTATTGAAAATATTCATGCTTCTGCAGTGATGGAGAGAAGGCAGAAGCTCTTGGCTTGGATGTTTTAGATAATTAAGAGCAACAAAAGATTATGTTGGAAGCAGATTTGCTACAGATAGTATATTCTTACTAGAAAAATGGGATATCTCTTATAGTGGTCCGATGGCCCTTTTTCTTCTCTCTTTTAAAAGGAAAGAGCACTTCTACCTTCTAACTGAATTGTAGGATGCATAATCAGGCTCATGGCGAGTAATGAAATGACTTTTCGTCCTCTAATAATATTCCATCCAGAATCTATCAGTATTTTGCAACAGTACTTGCAGTCTGAGATAACTATTACATAGATATATTCCAAAATTTGGATAAAAGAAATCTACTGTATCATGGAATTATTAAAGAGAATGTGAGTGTATAAATTAATTTGACTAGTGTTGAATAAAAGCACCTCATTTTATTGAACTTCCATCACCTTTTTCTAAATGGTAGTGAAGTGGTAATTAAGAAAGGCTAATTATATATTATTGTAAAGTGTACATTTGTTATTAATTTTTTGATGTGCATGCTTTATTTTTTCTGGCTGCAGTTTTTTGCATAAACTCTCTGCTCTGACTTACCTTTGAGGACAAAAGGCTGGGGCTTGATGCTGGAGGCACCTATGAATGGGGATTATAAAAACTGCTTCCATAAATTGTAGACTCTCCTCTCTCCCTGCATTATATTTCCTTTCTTGGCAAGCGTTCTCAGTCATGTCCCAGAGTGAAGCTTCCTGGCTGTGGTTTGTGATCCTTTATTGGTCCGTGGGGCCACACTCTGCAGTTGTTGCACCGAGAGTAGGGGTCCCCAGGCATGATGTGATCTTGCTGGGTGACAGCATTAGTGCCTCTCTCTGGGTAGAGGACCCAGAGCACCAAAGACATCTGGTGGAATAGGAAAAATTTTTTTTTTTTTTTTTTTTTTGGTCAAAACCTGCATGGAAAGCTCCAAGAAATGTTGAGGACTGGAAGTTCCCAGCTGGGCAAAACCTACTCAACACAGTGGAGACTCAGAAACATGATGAGCTTCTGTTTGCTTTAAAACAATAGAGTGAAAATAAACTAAAATCCCAAATGAACATTCTGGAGGGTCTCCTGCACCTATAGATGTCTGCAAAGTCTCCTGTGCCATGAGGAGCAAGCAGACTGCTGGGGGAGTAGCTCTGCTCAGCTCTCACTCAGGGACAGGCTGAGATGCTTCCCAGAGGTTTGCAGGCAGTCTGAGTGATGAAGGCCATGCCATTGTTACCTCGTGGTGACTGTCATCGCTCACAGCTGCTTCACCTTGGGCTATGTTATAGACCTGCCCTTAGACGAGGTCATGTGAGTGGCCGTTATTGATCTATTAATGTAAGGATTGCCAATGTTTTCCTGATAAAATTCTCAGGAAGTGCCATTTCAGACTTAGAATGGGCCAAGTAAACAGGAAGATAGACACAATTTTTAAGTTGTAGGTAGCCTAGCTCTTTACGTGATTAGTTGTTTAAGAACAAATAGGAAATTTTGATGTAATTTAGAAAGAAATTAGACAATGTGCTTTAAAACATTTCACACCATCTATACATAGGAAATGCAGACGTATCTTTGAGTGTTTACTTACTAAAGATGCAAATTCTTTGTCTAAATAATAAAATAGTTAAGGTTGGAATTCATCTTTTTAATTAAAATTTTCCCAAGGCAAGTAAGATTACAGTAGCATGGAGAGATTTGCTGATACTTGTGTAATGTGTTTTTTATAATGCTGATGGTGCCAGACAAAGTCAGTTATGTGCCACTCTTGTTGTCTGTTATTAATATTTTTGTATCAATGATGAGAAGAGCAGCAGCAATGATTGCAGTCGATGAGCCACAATAAATAGCAGCAAATGCATTCTAACCTCTGACTCTGTGACAAACAGCATGGGTACTATCTGCAGCTCTGGTTTTAATTTCAATGGCATCAAAGGGAAACTCAAGAGCTTCAGAAAATAACTCTGGCACCATGGCTTAGATAAAATAAAATGCTTACCCACAGACATAAATTACCATGGGAATAAAAAGACTACACCAAAATGACATAGTTTCATAATGCTCTTAAATCAAGAAATAGAGGACAGTGAGCACAGCTCCCAAATTGCAACAGTCACACTGCTTGATGAGTGGCTTTTTTTTGGCAATAGCTAACCTAACAGGTTTCTTCAAGAAGTGGTACTTGATGGCATGCACTCAGATTGTGTGGGGAAATTCGGCAGGATGACACTCCCATTTCATGAGAATTAATTCCCAGCACACATTAGAAAAGGTATTTTCACAGTTCTGACTACAGCTTTGCACTGCAGGAACACGTGTTCCTGTGAACAGGATGCTTTGTTGGACTTTCATTGCCACTGAACTCATTGAATTTGAAGCTGCATGTAATTACTTTAAGGCATAGTAAATCCTGCTCACCTTACTAGTGATGGCACTCCAAGAGCTACTGTATTTGCAGTCAAAGCCAAGACAACATTGCAACAAGCTGCAAAGTCCTGGGCAAAGCATTTTGCAGGAGGAGGTACGTACATACCTGTCATACATGCCTGTGCATTGTTGCTGCAGCAGCTGCATAGTCTTCTTCACTAGAGTTACTAATATTTTTGTCTGTAAATTCCTCATGGTTTATTCCTTATTCTCACCTCACTTTATGGGATTTTTTTGTCTAGTCTAGGGGGCTTGATAAACTCACCTGGCTCACCTGGGATTTACAATATATTGGCTTTCAGACCAAGCTCTAATCACCAAGACGGTCATCATAGTTCAGATCATACTTTCACATGCATTGAAGAAGAGAGGGCAAAAACCCACTTCTGACTATATTATCCTGTGTTAATACATAATGACTGATGTTAATGAAACATGTTGGCCTCTAATGAAATCACTTCTTCATTACTGCAAGAGGAATGGGGCCAATTCCATTCTGGCATGGATCCCATTTGTGGTACCTGTAGTGATGGTTCAGTCTGGCTTCCTATGAGAATCTAAAATTTCAGCACAGTTCTTTATGATGTTCAAATGCACTGAGACACAAGTAAGCTATTAATGTATTACTGTTGTTATTTGTAAGTCTATTAGTTACCCACTGAAGTTTTCAGTACATCATTTTGTAAACTTCCATGTGAAATTTCTCATGTGAAATAAGCTGGAGCTGGTGCTGCAGTCTCAAGTTGATCTACTTGAGGTTCTAGGGACCCAGTGGCTCAAAAGAGATTTTCATTACTGCACTGAGAAGCCCCTCTGTATCTCCTATCTCATTTTAGGGGGCTTTAAATGTCTGATAATCATAGCCTACATAGAAATCAGTTTTCTGTCTGAGTCATAGAAATAGTGCTGGTTGCCAGACACGCTTAAAAGGAAGTGATCGCTGAACCTGATTTTTCAGGCTTAAGAAGGTTTTTTGGCAGGTTTTCAGTGCAACTTCCACAGACTGAGTCTTCACACAGAGGAACAAAAACCTTGTCTTTAAGTTCATCTTGTGGACTTCTTTCAAGAAGTGAGGGGTTCTGGTACCATTTCTTTTTTTATCTCAGGGGGGGAAAGAAAGTCTTTTGATATTTTTATTCCTTCAAAAAATTGTTTCAAAAGAAGAATAAGAAAGGACAAAAGCAGAAAAAAATAAACCTGGTATTCTTTTCTTCAGTGATAGAAGAGAATCCTGTTTTGACCACTGTACTTGAAAAAAAACTTCCTCCTCAAAACACTGGGGAAAAAAGTGGACATTTATTTTGAACTATAGAAAAACTAGTTTTCTTCTGGGAAGTTAAAAGAATTTACCTTTGGAAAAATACTTGTCAAAGTCTGTAGGGGAAAAAAAAAGACAAAAGCCCATATCACTTCAGATTTTTGACTAGATCCTGAGATACAGGTGGCTTTTAGAAAGCACAGTTCAGGTGTGGGAGTATATGAAAGCTCACCTTTGCACTCCTGTAATCTTAGTCACTTGTTCCAAGCTGGAAGATGGCTCTAACTTCTACCAACATCAGATAGCACCTGGACCATTCTGTCTATGCCTGCTGCTCCCCACAGGCCATCTGTGATCTGCATACCACCCTTTGCAATTACTGGTACAGTGAGTAATTACCTCTGATGTTAGATATAGCTCCAACTTTCCATTAAAAAGAAAAGACACTGATGAGGTATCCTCTCTGGAATTCTTGGTGCCAGAAGTGGAAGTAACCTGGTGGGTCAAAAGGTGTCCAGGTTGACACATGCTGCATTCAGCCAAGAGACTTGACTTGTCCTCACTTCAGGCTCAGGACACCTTTTGTGAGAGTGCTTTTGATCTAAAAGGCTGATGACAAGAACCCGAGTGATCCGCATCCTCTGGTGCTTGTAACTTGGTGCTGTGATGGTCAGCAGAATACACCCTTCCAACAAACAAGGGAAAATCACATCTTTGCCTTCTGTAAGCAGGAATTGCTGACTTCTTATTAATTTTCTTCCATAAACCTGGTGCTTGTGTGGAAATGTTCTATGTAAATGCATTTTATTGTACTCTGTTTTCCCTTGATTCTGTATAAGGCTGACTACTTGCTGTGTACTGGAGTAGGTCTTTAAGCCAATCCTGAGCTTTTCCATTCATTGTATGAGGCACTTTAGAGAATCCCAGGCATTATATCCTCCTAAAATATGTGACCCACACAGTCCAGAGATTTCAAACTTCATGAGTAATTTGTTTTAAGAACAAGTGAGTGCCATAGGGGAGAATCACTCCCAAATCATGTTGTGGAAGTTGAAGCCCGGAGGCTGCATTTACACTGCTGTGCAGCACTAACCTGTAGGTAAGAGGAAAAAAGGCCTGTCCATAACCGTTAGGTTTTGGGGTTTCCTTAGAACTTTTCTTTGCACTTCTGTCTCTTTAGGGCTGCACCAGCGGTTTCCCTCTAGTTTGCGTGTCCTGCTACGATGTTATGATCAACAAAACCCACAAGGACGCTATTGCAAATTTTCCCAACACAGTTGTCCACAAATATACATGGAATTACAGGCACTATGAAATCCAGCTGGCATTCCAGAAAGTGAAAACCTTGGCTGAAAAGGAAACTAAACATGAGGTGGTAGATCGTGTCCACCTTCACTCTTGAGGTTCACCGGCTCAGGTTACAGAGTGTTTTGTCAGAAAAACCGAGCGATTCACAGGTCATACAGAACTGAAGTCTGGCGGAAGAAAGCAGTTCCCAAGCTTCAGACCAGCACAATAATATTTACACACAGGAAAACAAGGTTGAATCCCATGGATTCAACATGAGCAGCATAACAAACAAACAAGGAGGGCATTTTGTGAAGTCTGAGTCCAGTCTGGTTTTTAAGTGGTTGCAGATTGTAAAGGTTCTAATCTATAGAGCTGAAGATAGAAAAGAAGGTATTTCTCTTTTGGTCAGGATATTTACTTAGATTTAAGCACAAAAATAACCTTATTTATGTCATGCTAAATATTTGAGGAATTGCTGTTAACTGTCAGTGTGAGAGGATGGTTTGATGTGTTTTGTAAATGACTGGGTAAATCCAGCAATTTTGGCTCTTCCAGGACAAAACTGGCCCAGTTCCTTAGCACCCAGAATTATGGGGTGGGAGGGGGTCATAAAAGTTTGGTTTTTACGCCTTTCATCAGTGATACAATTCATGCTGCAGACTAACCTGGGGGTATTGCATGTAACAAATGAGCACCTACAATAGTGATTTAATTACACATAGCCCTTTCTACTCAGTTACACACCTCATTCCTTGGTCTTATGCTGACTCCAAAGGCAGAATTCATTATCTGATTGGTCAAAGTGCTGCTCTGGGCCCATTGCTTACTTAGCAGAATAGATGTGAGTTAAAAGGAGGATGAGGGGCTATTTCTGTGTGGGCTGGGTTTTTATTATTTTAAAATTTAAATAAGAGTCTGAATCACCATAATATAAAGAGACCAAAATCAAACAACCACGGTTCATTCCTGTGCTTTGATTTTATACCCATGCATGTTTAAAAAAAAGAAAAAAAAAAAAGAAAACTAAACATGTGTGCTGCCTTTTAATAAAGATCATATTAAAAATTCAATAAATAGCAATATCTCTGATCTCTTAACAAAAGCGTCTGGTGTACAGGAAATTAAATGAAAAAAAAACTTGTTAATCCTTTTTGATTTCTGTACATGGTAGCTGGAAGCAGAATTCTTTAACTCGTAGGATTCTCTTTTTGTCCTCCCTCTTTTACATTTCTTCCCCTTTTTTTTCTTTCTTTTTTTTTTTTTAATCTTCTCCAGCACAAACGTCGTCTGGGTAACCTCAGTGTAAATGCAGTCTGTTTCTCTGATACATTTAAAAAATAAATAATAAAAGAATAATAATAATAGTAAAAAAAAACAAAGGGGGGGGAAAAAGCCGTCGTGTCATTGTCTCATCCCTGTGGCCTTGCTGTGAGGGATCTGTCTCGAACCAGGTGATAACCTGATAGACTTTATCTTGTCTTTTCTGGGCCTCCCTGAAGCCTGCCAACACTTCGGCTGGCTGTTAGGCATTTTAAATATCCCCCATGAGCCCTAACCTTACCCCTTTTCTCTTCTTGTCATCTGGAATGTCTCAGAGCTGTCAGAGGCTTGTTGCTTATTGATGTTTCCGTGTGTTTTATGTCTTTTCTGAGATATGACAGCCCCTGACACAGTGCTGATTTCAATCAGCCGGCTTCTGGAGAGGCCTAAGATTTTGTCCTCGCGCGGTCCCAGCCGCCAGCGCACTTCAGAGGCCTCCATCTAATGAAAATGTTTCAGCAGGCGGAATAAAGGCCCGCTGCTCAACAAACAGCAGCTGATGAATTCACAAGACCAAAAAAAAAAAAAAAAAAAGAAGGAAAAAAAAAAAAAAGCC
>VXAZ01005997.1:2216211-2268840 GCA_013399875.1 Gymnorhina tibicen
CCCCCCCCAACCCCTCTGCCTTTGTTATGAGAAAAGCAAGAGGAGAGAGTGACCTCACGAGCCAAAGGTTTTGACACTGAATCAAATCCCTTTAGGCCTGAACTGGCAGGCTGGGCCCAGCGTTGGATTACTTTATCACATCTTAGAGTGATGCTTGTATGTACCTCAGGACACCCTACGTGTAAAGAGTGGATATTTTACCCCCCTTGCTTATTAAGTCAAGTCTCGGTGTCTGGTGGGAAGGGAAGGTCTATCTGATGGAGCACCAGGAGAGGAAGGAAGCACATCCTTCCTAAAAGCAGGGAGGAAGATGATTTGCCTGGAGAAACCTCTTTGAAAGAAAGCAGGTCGTGGGTTTGGCTTGAAGTCACTGTGGGGGAACAGATATTTTTATTCACGATCATCTGAAAAAGGGAACAGGCTTTGAGGCAACATAGAGCATTTGCTTTGTGGGTTTTGGTTTGGTCTTTTAGGCATCATGGAGCCACCTGCCCACCCGGGCTGCTCCCAGCCGCTGTTTGTGCTGCCTCTGTCACCTGGCCTTAGGTACCAGTGCTGCTTCTCATGGTTCCTTTCAGCACCGCTAATGGGGGACCAGCGAAGGCAATAGTCATCCTCCACCTCCACCTGGAGAAGCCTCTTGTAGAGTTTCCTTGTGTTGTCCCAGGCAGCCCCATCCCTCTTGAGGCATTGTCTGAAGCCACATAGATTCCTTAATCCCCTGATTTCAGATGAAATTACACTCTTGTGAGGCATCACTGTTACCCAGGCTCTGGTGCGTGTGTCAGGAGTTGGTCCCCGCCACGCAAGGTGCTGCCCAGGCATAGCAGGAAAGCAGCAGCTGCAGGAGCACCCTGAATCATTAATGCCAATGCTGTGGTCATTTCCTCCAGGATGTACAGCCCATGTTATGTACTTAGTCTGTGTGATGAAGCCCAGTGATGTCTTTTTTTTTTAGAGGGATTTTACCTATCTGAGCCTGGGCTGTGGGATTAAGTTCATCAGCGGGTGAGATGTGTCGTGGTTCGTGTTTACTTCTTTACATGAGTTTGGTTGGGTTTCTCACTGTTTATTTTTGCACAGAGGAAAAACAATCTCTCCCTGTTCATCTAACTAACTAAATAAACACAGCCCACCCCACTTTTGAAAAACATCAGTGAAATTCATATCTGCGGTGACTCAGATGGTTTTGTTAATAACAGAGAGAGCTCTCAGTGTAGCCCGATTCTGTCCTTCAGATGGGAGGCTTTAATCCCGAGTCTTATTTTTCACAGCATTCAGCTACTGGTTTTTGAGCAACAAATTACATCCATGCCTCCAAGCCAAACAAGGAGTGAAAATTTCTATTTAAAAAAATGTGGAAATAATACTGTCTATCTACCTACAGTACAATTCCATTTTTAAAGTGCTTTGATATTTTTAACAATATTAATATAATAACAGCAGCATGTGCCTATTGGATTAGTCTGTATTTTATAACTTGGTATCCAATTTCTCCCTTGTTTCCTGCAGGACTGTCACTATTAATTTCTACTCCCATTTTTTCCGTCAGTGTGAACATTGTCATTGGACTATTGTTTGTAAGTGATAAGCAGCCCCTAGTATTATTATTATTTCACTCCTGCTTGTTGAGCATCAACAAATCTACCAAAAATATTAAAAATTTGGTGGAATTTTAACCCTCTCTTTGCCAGATGTTCCCCTTTTATTCAGCTCAAAGGAGCATACTTGCTACTGTATTATTCAAGAATGAAAAAATAGGAAACTGGTAGAAAGGCAATCTGTCACAGGGAAAAAAAAATACCTCAGGGGGTAAAGAATGCCTTCACAGTATGGCTTTAAGGTTTTAATTTATATTGGTCCTGACTCATGACACAGCCAGAGCAAGCCCAGGCCTGGGAGTCAGGTCTCCCACTGACCCTTGCATAGACTGGTGGGGAGAGAGATGTCAGCTGAAAACTCCCAGGGATCACGGGGCTGCCAAGCGCTTTGGAAATGACTGCCAATTTGGCCTAGTCTCAGCTGAACACATGCCCAAGAGGGAGGGAATGCCAGTAATAAAGCAGTTTAGAGGGGAAAGATATTTCTCTTGAGCTCCCAAACCTTTCCAGCCTTTTTCTGTGACAATATGGTTTGCATCCATGCGCACTCTCTTAGACATACCTGCGTGCACATGTGTGTGCACTCACTTTCAAAAACAGTCTGAAAAGTTTTGCATGAGGGGGATGCCCTTTCTATGTTCGCTATGCAGCCAACCAACCCCTCTTTAATTTCAGAAGACAACAACAATAGAAGTGAATGAATTCCAAAACACATTAAAAACCCAAACTCAAATCCCTGCAGGCATTTATGGTGCAGAACAGGTGAATACCAAAGACATCAGAAAGCCCCATCCTATTAAATTTAGGTTTAAAATATGCTGATTTTTCAGTGATGGGAGAAAGTGTAAAACTGCAAAAAAACCAACTTTGTTAATAAGTTTTAAATGATGCAGTTTTGTTAATGAGTTGTATCTTTGAGGACAATTTTTTCCAAATTCACGTAATGTAAGTAAAGATTTTTGGGGGGTTTTTTCCCCACTCTTGCCTATAAGATCTAAAAGTATAGATCAGATTGGGTGCTCCTGTTTATGTGAGCTGTTGTAAAAGAAACACAATTTAAAACTTGGTTGTCCTGAAATCAGGTTTTCTTCTCTTTTATTGAATTCCATGATGATGTTTCAAGGTTAAGAAAGGAGGAGAAAAAGAAAAGATTTATTGGATTGACTAAAATATTAATTACTGTGCAGTTCATTCAAGCTTTTTGCTATTTGTTTTACGTTAGTGCCACTGGAGTAAATGGTTTTGCTCATTTAAGTAAAAGCTGCAAGATGAGGCCTAATATGAAGATGTGGAAAAGAGAATAGGGAGAAGAGGGCGGGGGTGGGTGGGGAAACCACCAGCTGTATTATTCATGTCCCAGAGCAGTGCATGAAGTGTGCCAGAAGTAAGAACTGTTTGGTGCATGTAACGTGACAGTTAAGAATACCTAGATGAAAAAAAAAACCCAACAAACAAAGCACCGCTTGGCAAGCACATTCATCTGCTGCAGCATCTGCCTCCAATATGCTTTACTCTTGCATAGATACGTTTGGGAACTGAAAGGTAACAAGAATTTATCAAAGGATTAGCAAGCACTGATGCTGCCATTCACAACTGTTACAAATATAAATTGTCATAATCATATTACCCATCCCTCAGTTTAATTTTTGCCAGGATGTCTTTTGTCTGAAATGCCAAAATGTAATCTGGAATTGGATGGATGCTGACACAGCTGAAATATTTTGCATTAGTCACTATGTAAAATGCTTCCAGAAGTATGGGGGTTTTTTTGCATATGTGACTGTACTGGAATAGAAACTTAACAAAGATGATAACATCTCCATCACTTCTTTCATTCCATTGAAAAGTTAGAGTTTCTCTTTGAAAGTTTTTGAAAAACACTGGTAAGGAGGATGGTGTGGGTGGTGTCAGTTTAAGGGACTCATGACCTACACAGCAGTTGCACGGTTACAGTTTGTACATGCAATTAGAACATGGGTAATTTCAAAGGTGTATTTATTCAGACCAGCACAGAGCAACAGTGAGAAACAAGTCCATGGTTGTTTCAGTGACACATGAAAGACAAAATGCAACTCTGAGAAGACGTGGAGACTTTGGGAATGCTTATGTTTCGCAGATTTCTGGTTTACTTTGTGAGTTTAGCACAAACCAAACCCAATTCTACAAAAAACCCACAAAAGACAAAACTGGTTGATATCTTGGTTCTATTAAAGTGAAATACTCTATTTGAAATCAACACAGCTCTGGATCTGGCATTAGTTTTTTCGTCTTTAGCACAGATCAGGACAACAGAAGTGTTACACAATTGTGGCTTTTCCATGTCAGGAACACACATAAATTCCTTTATATTCCTTTATTTTGAATGCAAAGTTTTCAGAATTATTTAATCTCTTAGGTTTGGGCCTTCATCCAACAGACCTCGGGTCAAATCTGTCTTTGCTATGGCTTGATTTCCTTCATTTTGCATGCACTAGAGAAAGTTTAAACCTCAGGTGGCAAAGTACTAATGTATGAAGCTCTGAAACAGAATCTGGTATGAGGAAAATGAATGGATGTTCTGCTGCCCTTTGCTCACTGGGACTTTCTAGTGGAGGTAAGGAGCCATAGTTTAGCTCAATCTGCATGATGAATTATGTGTGTTTGATGAACATGCTACTTTTAATTGTACATCTTACAGTGTTAGTAACTTATCTTACACAGGTAGTGCCTGCCAAGTGGAGTTGGCTTTTTGGAAGAAGAACAAAAGATGAGTAAGGAGAAATGAAAACACTTTACCTACTTTTTATTTTTTCAGTAACACTAATGTGCTGAATATTTTCCAGAAATAAAGCAAGCACAGTTGTGTCCACTTGAGTTCACAACACCCAGACAGTGAGCTGGGGACAGCAGTACAATAACACGAAAGGAACAGTGTGACAGCCAGAAGACTGAGATGGGGAATTTTAGACATGTTAGTGAGCAGGGAAAAGAAGTCCAGTGAGTGAGCAGTAGTGATTCATTGTTGCACTAAATAGAAGAAAGGGAAAGGAAAAGAGGAGAAGTGAATTTTAGGGATATTAGATCTATATGCTTATGTTCTTGCATTTACGCACTACTTACATAGTCTGTGTTCAGATGATACATCAGATAGGGTTCTGAAGTAATGCAGACTTGGACAGACTCTCTGACAGAGGTAAATGGGAAAAGATGGAAGCCATAAAGCAGGACCTTTTTCTCCAGGCCTCATCTGGTGTCTCATTTGCTGCTTCTAACACCATTGAAAAGCTTCTGAGCACTATGATACTGTTGCTAATAATAGCTGTATCGTGATTTCTGCTCAGCAGTAACAGCCTTAGGCAGGGCCTGCTCAGTGATCTATGAGCAGTCGCTCTCCACCTCCCGGGATGCCAACAACAGACCGTTCTCAGCTCCTCTTGTAGCACTTCTTGTTTCATTTGTTCCCTTGTCCACACCTCTGATCACTCGCAGCAAGGTCTTCTCTTATCCTGATACTGAAGTTCTTGAATTTATTTCCATGCTGTTGCTTTTCTCCCTGGGTTCCTTTTCAGTAGGACCAGTGCATGTTGTGGGCAGACAGCAAACTTCATAAGGAGAGATCAAAACTGCTCCACAACCTGGTGTCTTTGCAGCTGGAAAGACATGGTTGTGGTTAGACAAAAATGTGCAGTGGTAAGTCTTGGGCAGGGATGAGATAAATGAACTCACTGTGTGCCCAGCAAAACCTGTGGCTTTCCCTGTGACCCAGAGGACTCATTTCTAGTGAAAAATTAATAGTTTTCTGAAACAAAATTTCTTCATCTAGTATACTATGTGATGTTATGAATAAAACAAGACAAAGACTTTGACAAAATAATGTGTAGGAATTTACAGAAACTTCTCCTAACTGCTGAAGTGATTTATTTTATTGAAGAGGAATGTGGATTTTTGTGTGATCAAAGTTAACTTTCAACAATACTATACGAGGACAGAAAGGTGGATATCAGTCACTAATTAGTAGCATTTAATGCTCTGTGTGCTGGTTTCCTGAGGAAAATCCAGAGTGTTTTTCTTCAGTGTATGGTTGTTAAGTGGTGCATTGATGAGCAGAGGAATGAAGCACTTCTCATTGCTTTTTTGTCAGTTAGGAACACCAGCTGCAGAAGAGAATACTCATTTCTTTTACCATATTCATCACCTTAGTATCCAAGTACCCTCCAGTAGTACATTAAGCATCACTAACATCTGTTCTGTGTTTGTTTTCTCACCTCCTCTCCAAAGGGAATGTATATAAAGTGAACTGTTCTGGTTTGTTTTGATATATATGTTACACTGCTACATGTTTATGTCAGAAGACTACGTCAAAGAAATCCTTTCTGAGTTAAGAGCACTGGCTCTCTATAAAGCTACCTCTAAGTCATGGAGACCTGGTGGTTTTTTTTCTCTTCTGCATGCACTCAGAATGGCCAGAGAAACTTATACTGGCTATTCAGTTGGATCTTTTTTACAGGGGAAAGAGTGGTAAGGAGAAAACATTTTTATTATTTCAAAAATACAGTATGATAGCTTGACCAAAACCACATTTTGCACCACTGACATCATGTCTTTGCATCTTAAATGATATGGGTCACCAGTGACCCCAATGATCTATTAAAATGATGTACCTAAGAAAGATATTTGAAAGCCAAATGTATCAGTGGCAATGTGCAACCAATCTGTCAGTGCAGTGGTGATGTAACTTGGCATTATCCCCTATCAATGAGCTGCAGAAACATATCTGGTACTTGAGTCTTTGGGGAAAGATCAATATGGTCAGCCCACATATCAGCCAGGAACATTTAGAAGAAGCAATAAAGAGAGTGATATAAAGATATTTTGTGCATATGATGAAAAAGGTGGTGCCATTTATCCCTGGGAGAGTATAAAAATGGTCATTGTAGAAATGAGATGCTGAATCAGCCCAAAAGAGCTATCACTTACATTAATATTGAATTGTTTTAGGATGGGAGTTTTGAATAGTAGTAAAAAGACAGGAAAGTTGCATGTTTGTCTTTAAGTAGAAGACATTGATCAATTAGTGAGTAGGGTCGTTAGACTTGTTTGACAATTGTATGTATTTGTTCAAGATTTGTGGCAGTTTTTCATTAGAGATTGGGAGCAGACAGTGTGAGCATGGCTACATTTCTGCAGTTATCCTCCCGGAATTTGTCTAGTAACAAGCAGCTTCCAAGGCAGCCAGTGCATTCATTGCCTATGGTCCCTCACTGTTCTGCTTCCATAGTTAACTCTTTCTAAAAAGATTTTTCAGTGTTGCTTGTTCTCAGCATGTATCTTTACCTAGGTTGTACAGCAGTATTGTTGTGTCAGATTCTAGCTGACTACCCACCCTATATAATATAATTAGTAATTTTCAGTAACTTTGGTAGTCCTATGTCTCTGTAATTCTAGAGAACAACCTTTTCAGTATGATGACAATAAACTTATTGAACAGGAACACCTCTATATTCACTCTTCAGGTTAGCAGAGCAGTAAATACTGACCAGCACAGCCACATGTCAGAAATGTCCTTCCAGCCTCCACAGACTTGGACAGACCTGTCAGTTCTTACCTATGGTCTACAGATTGGCAGCATCTCAGCTGTAAAGCACACATTGGGAATCAACACTTGGAAAAGTGCTTGCCTTCTTTGCATAACAGTAAAAATTTTGCAACCCTAACATTCACGCTTAATAAAAGATAATCTTTTCCAACATGACATAGTAGGAGGAATGCAAATCCTCCCTGGTGTCGCATAGCTACAAGGAGCAGAGTTTCCCCAGGACTCAGAGAGAAGCCTGCCATATCAATGTCTGCCTAGCAACTGAAAGGTGACACGTGGAGCCTCCTTTTCAACTCATTTCCTCTTGATGAGAGGAAGGGATCCTCCTGCGAGTTATTACCTGAAATAATACCATATGGTAAAATGTAAACAACATCTGCATATTCATGTAATAATTTCATCTGTTTAATTAGTTCCAGCAAAGCAGTTTACCCTCTGAGGCCCTTGCTGTCAGCTCCACGCTCATACATCCATGCCCTGCTGTCGAGCCTGACAGCCATCTATTGTTCATTCACTGCTTCCACCTCGCCACTTAATGTAAGTGAATCTTCTGAGGGGTGGAAAGCCTGTCCCCATTGATCCAGATGTAAGGGCTGGGGGGAGAGAGTAAATATCTGTCAGCCTGGAATACGCATACTAAGAGCAAACTTGACAGATCAGGTGGCTTTGTGGGTTTTTTGGGGGAGAGGGAGGGTGGGTTGGCTCTCGGTTTAAGTGCTGATCTGGACTGCACACTTTGTACAGTCGTCCAGCCTTTGCTCTCAGGACAAGGCACTTCCAAATGTGGTGAATTCAGTTGTGGAATAGCAGCTTTTCCAGTCAGCTGTGTTTCAGTGCCAAAGCAATGACAGCATGCCTACTGGTGCAGCAAAACACAGGGCCCTAGAGGACTGTATGGATTGGCCAAACAGGTTTTCGGAAATGCACATCAACAAACACTGCTCAGGACAAACTGGGAATGTAAAAGCATTAAGTCTAACTGGAAAGGTCCCAGGAATGTATTTCTAGAGTCTCCTGGCTCATGTAAATAAATTATATTGTGGGTCACATGTAACAATAAGCTGTTCTACTCACCTTCAAAAGGAAACGTTTACATTATGGGTATATAAACACTTCATGGTAATCTTACACCTAAGTAGAGGAAAGTACTGCGGTCTGATGTGGTAAAGTCAATACCATAATAAGGTACTAATGATAATACTTGCTACTTATATGGCCTTTTAGAGATTTGAGCAAACATTAACTGATTAGTCCTCCAAACACCCTGAAGGAAATAGGTAAGTAAGAATTATTGCCTTGTTGTAAAAATAATCGGTATCTTATCACACGCCCATCACCATGGTATCTACACAGATAACTGTCTGGCAGACAGTATTCTTTCTATTGCCTTATGATGCACAGGGGTGAGATTGTAAGGTGTAAACTCAGCTAGAGAGATTTATCTTCTGCTTTGCTTAATGATGATCATATCTATATTAAAAACATTATTCTTTTCGGAAGATTTCCAGACCTTGTGGCCAGTGGTCAGGAAGGAGAGACGTCCCATATGTTTGTGATCTTTCCTCATAGAAATGGCCATATCTGCATGTCAGGGAAGGAAATGTTTCTGAAATATCCCAGGTCCAGATACTAAAAAGCAGAGAAAAATTGCAGTGTACCTCGATAGGTACACTGCACTGGAATAGTTTATCCTTCTTCTGCGCTCACAAGAGATTTTGCATGTGCATCTTGGATCTTTGAATCTTTTTTATAGTATGCAGTGAACACATGTAGGCATAAGCTGTAGTGGTTAAATAAGAGGTACTAATGCGTTCATCTGTATCATACTGTTACCTGAAGGAGGTAAAGAGGTCTTTCCTGCTTATAAAAAGAAGACTGGGAACGCCAGAAACCATCTGCATGCTGTCAGTTGCATTGCTTCAGATTTCCCTCTTAGCAGCTCAGAACAGTGTTAGAATTATTCTTTTAATGCTCTTTATCTGTCCCATAAAATAACAGTTCACAATAGGCAGAAAATCAAGCCTTTTTAAGGTGAGTTATGTTGTCAAAGTCTCCCTTAACAGATAACATCAGAAAAGGGTCATAAACATCCCCCTTGCAGAATTATCCATAAGATAATTCTAACTTTTGTATCATGTTACCTTTGTTGTGGGCACACAGTACAGAAATTGTAGTTTCCTCCTTATGACTATTTCATGCAGTCACGGCAGTAAACTGAAACAACCTTCAGATCACAGAAGTTAGAACAGATTACCTTTCCAAAGCTAATGAGTAACTGTTCTAATTGTTACCTTGCACTCAGTTTTAGAATGTTTTCATACACACTGCAGTATAAAAATTAATGTCTGGAAGCCCTTTGAAAAGCTAATTTGTCATAAATTAAAATAATAATAATAATTTAATAACAACAATAAAATGACACTGAATTAATAATGAACTTTACAAAATAATATTGACTACAAGAAGAAATTAATAATGTGTTCATGATAGGTTCATCAGTCTAAAAAAAAAACTCTAAATGAGCTTCTTTTTCCCTGGAAGTAATGGATGCCTATTACTCAGGAAATGGGTACGTTGTGTTTCCCCATCAATATGAATCCAAATCTATATGAAAAAACTTTCAGGTTTGAGAGGCTGTGCTTGTCTTGGTGTCCATTTTATAATGCTGTGTGCTGAAACAGACAGGAATTATGCAATGGTAAGTGGATATAATGTCACTTTGATTTGGGCAGTGTTGACTAGCATTAGACTATTCACACTGTTTTAAATGCCATTAGTTATCAGTTTATAAGAAAATAAATTTATACGATGAGAAACAAAGTAATCTGAGTTTCACTTTTAGAATTGCAGATTTCTGATATCCTATGTGACATTATTTAAGTCAATCGTTCTGGACTTCTTTTTTTCTGAGCATAATGTTTTTTCTTTATCTCATTGTCACACTGAAATTATATCTATTCTAGGCAAGTCTATAAAGGAGTAAAGACCTGAACTGAATTTGAAATTATGATCTATAAGTAATATATTTATTAATGTAGAGTACTAGATAGTCCAGTCATGTATGGGTATTACCTATGGTATTATAAGAGTTCAATTACAGTGGGATTCTAACATTATCCTACATACCTCAAAAATAGTTGTATTACTTCAGTACTAATCTAATGGTCTCTCAAGTCAGCCAAAATTATAGCACAGGTAGTTGTATATTCCTGCACATTTAAGCAAAGCTATGTTTCATTAATATTCTGGAAAGAAACCCTAAAACTAATGCATTCCTTCCTCCTTTCTCCTCTTTTAAGTGCAATAAAATTGTTCTTTGCCATTTTTTCTCCATTAAATAACTTACATGAAGCAATTTCAGGCAGGCCTTGAAATACTTCCTAAATCAGATGAAAGAAAAGTCCATTATATTTTAAGTCTATAATTGTTATGGTGCTTTTATGTACAGATCCAAAATAGTTTCTAATGGACATTTTAGGGGAGGAAAGATAATGGTGTTTTAGTGAGGTAACACTGCTGGCCACAGCAGGGCTAATTTATCAAAATAATTTTAAATGTAGTTGCTTAAGGAGTGTAACTTCACAAATTTTGCCTAGCCAGAAGTTTTTTTAACAGTTCATGACAAAACAAAGAGCATCCAGAACACTTTGGTATTTTTATTTTTAATACGGAAGTATTATCTGGGTTATGTTCCCAAAACAGAAGCCTTAATGACCTTTATTCTATATTTCTTTCCATAGATTATTGCGATAAGGAAACCCTCGTGTCGCGACCCACTGGCGTCTGGCTAATCCGATGGTATTCGTCGCCGCATTGTCCGTGATCAATAACTAATTATCAAAGTGGCATTTCTTTTCAAGAGCTCCTTGTTAAAAAATGGCTTTTGGCTGAGAGTGGAGGAAAAAGGTCGCCACTTTGACATCGTTGCGAGTCTTTCAAAATCCAGTGGGCCGTCCGATTGAATTACTGTCCCAAACTAATTGATATAAATTTGAACAGAAGAATGCTTGTTACTACAGAATGTCATAATGATATCCTTGGCAAGAGCATGTCAGTGGGAAAAAAGGAGAAAAGACCAGCAGTAGTCACAAAGCATCTAGACAAGTTGCAGCACAAGACTATTAACAAAATTAACAGGAACAAAATTGTACACCAGTTCCTTCTTCCCAGCCAGTCTGATCAGACATTCAAGAAAGAAAAGCATTAACATTTCCTTTTGAACCTCATCCTTTATTTGAAAACGGGCTTTAAAAAAACCTACTGGAAAAAATAATTGCAAGGTACAAAGGACTGAAACTTGTCGATCAGTTGCAGAAGTGTCATTGGCTCTACTGGGATCATGAGTGAGTATATGTTGGAATTCAGCTTTAGTCATAAGGCAGAATTTGTCAGATAGTTTCCTTAACAGGCTTCTCAGCAGCCTTAAAACCTGTGCCTTTGAAATATGGTAGCCTTCTCTAGAGAAAGTAGGACTGTATAAGCCACATGCCTTTGAACTGGGAGAAAACCTCCAAACAAGATACAGTAAGAGAAGTCACAAAAAATGTGATGAGAATGGGAAAATGTTTTTGTACTATTTTGTACTATTCATGCCTGAAATCTAATGCATTTTCTTGAATGTCATTTGGAGATTGTCTGCTGTGGAAAGCTTGGAAACCTCAGTTTTCATTACAAAGTAACTGGTCTTGTGAAAGTTCTGGCTTTTGGGGTTATTTTCAGATCTGACTGAGTTCTACTCCATGTTCTACTACATTCTTCCCTGAGCTGGAAATTGCTAGAAAAAGTTACTCTGTAAAGGGTACGGCATGTTCTGGAAAAGGGATATTGTAGAAGCCTTTGGGGGTGGGGGGGGGGGCATAACTGGGCTTGACTCATGACAGAAATCGATGAACTGAATCTGTTAGTTATGTGATCAGAAATGTCGGGTAGTTGGCCAAAATGTGCCATTTTAGCCACATCCAGAGCAAGTCCTATGGTTGCTGAGGAAGAGAGGAGAGAAAGACATTTGTACCTAATTGGAAGGAGTGAGTTTATGTGCTTTTTAATCTCCAATCTTGAAAGGCTCCAGCTGGATCTAGTAATGAGTACCTTTCCTGCAAACTTACTGTTTTACATTTCCTAATGATAAACCAAAGATGACTAATGAATTGGCACAGGGACTGTCATCTCTGACTAGATTCGGAGATTCCCTTCAGACTGTTTCAATCAGCAAACTGAAGTTTGTGGTATCTGATGACTTGTCTATAGTGGTGGTAGTGTGAAATGATGAGTCTCCACACAAGCCTTATTGGTCGAACCCCAGTGCCACCCCTGTGCAGTATTTTTGGCACAGCTTCAGAATATGGACTCAGGAACAAATTAGTTGGAGACACTAAACAGATTTTGGTGGCGGAAGTCTTCTCGTTTGGAGTGGGTTGTGACAGGTAACTGTTTTGAAAACAGGTTGGTAATGCCTAACTCAGATTTCAGAGAAGTTTGGCAGGTTGTTGCTTGAGATGGATTTATTGTTTGGATAAGACAACCACCAAGCCACATTTTCCTGGTATGTCAAAGCCACAGAACAAAGTGGGAAACCACAGGGGTCTGGAGATTCAGATTCACATGGATCTGGTTACAAAGGGGCAAGTCTACTTTTGCTGACAAAGGATCTAAGGTAGTGAAGTTCACCACATTCAGTTCCCACTCTGCCTTCCATATATGACTTTATGACTGTCCTCTTATGCTGGGGGCAGGAAATGCCTTGTGATGGCAAATAGCTGAGCCATCTCTGACAGACTTACATCATCACAGAGTCACTAGGGAACCGTCTTCTTGTCTTCCATGGCTGCTTTAAAGACACTTTGTGAGGCTTTCTTCTTTAGCAGACCAGAGAATTCAGTCTGAAAGCCTGTCAGGCGGGTCAACCACTGTCTAGGTCAACCAGTCTTGCCCCTTAATTATTCCCTCTGGCACTACATTCACAGGGTGATGGAAGTAGAGGCTAAATATAGGCCCTCTATATATAGGCTCTCTATATACTTGGCATATACGAAACCGCATCTATACTGTTATTATTGGAATATACATTTGCATGGTTGTGTCATCTGGAGGAGGAGTTGTAATGTGTGTGACAGAACTGAAAAAAGACTCTAATTTGTGAACTAGTTTCAGGTTCAACTGAACACATAACACTATCAGAACTGACTTACTATGTCATTAAACATTGTAGAATTTGTATCAACTCCAACAGGTAAAAGTAATTGCTCTGAAAGAATTAAAATTTTGTGAGTGATTTGATGCTGAATTGATTCCTTACAAAAATTAGTGTAATACAAAAATCAGTGTAGTCCCTACCAATCAGATTTAAAATAGGTTGTTATAAAAATCTATGCTAAATGAGATTCTTGGATGTACAAGAAAGGGAACACTGAAAAAGAGTAAGGTCACTTAAATACCAAAACACAACAGAAACATTTAAGAGGATTCTTAAGAATCTTCTTAAGAGAAGAGAGACATAAATTATTTGAGATCTTGAAAATACTTTTCTCCTGTGGAGAAACTTGGAGCGTTTACTTAAGTTTTCTGATTTAAGCCTAGAAGCTTATTCAGTGCTGGTCTGCAAGACATTTCTAACTGCTGACAGAAAGGTTTTCCTGTAGCTTAAACCCCAAGATGATTCGAGCTAATAGAAGTTAAAACAGAAAAATTAAAATCTGAAATAAGGTGATACTTTCGATATTTCATTACTTACTGTAATATTGTTAAGAGAAATGTGACAAAATACTCATACAACATTTGAAATTTCCTTTATCCTTAGATAGGAATCAGGGATCTGATCTTCACTCTTCCTAACATCATTGATCATGTTCTCGGCAGGTGCCTGACATTCTTTATTAATTTCATAAGCTCTTCCACAAAAGTAAAAACTTATCTGAATTTTAATTATGTAGTAAACCATATAATTTTGAATCCAACTAATTGTTCCAAAGTAGTGAATATATAAATAGCTCTGAATATCTCGCACTTACTGCTTCCATTTAACACTTCCTGTGTTTCTCCTTTTGCTGTTTCGACACAGAACCAGAGCAAAGTGCCATATGTAGCTAGATCAAAGCAGGACTCTGTCCAGAAAGGAGTTGTGACTCATGAATCATAACTAATCCCTTGATTACCCTCAGATGGTACATTTTATTTCCTTTCTTGTATCTGGCCAGCTGTTGCTCCTACTGCTGATCCTGCTGGTGTTTTATTGCTTTTATTGGCACTGCTGATGTCTTTCGGTGTTGTGTAAGAACTGAAATAGGCATCCAGGAGAGCAGTTGTGCTCCACCCAGAGCATTCACGGCTGAGAAGCTGCAGTGGAATTGGCAGGAGAGTCTCCTTTCTTCCTCTAACAACTCTTAAACAGGCCTTGAACTTTTATTGTGGCAGTTATCACTTCAATATCTGAACAGCTCCCAGGTTAGCTGAGTGATGAGCAGGAATCTTATGGTTTCTGGATGTTGGTTCCTCTGTTAGGAATCTTTGCTGGTAAATGGAGAGGGGAAAAAGCTCAGAAGTCCTCGTCTTCATCAGCAGTATGATGGGAAAGACTTTTCAGTACTTCAAAATTCATGTTAACATTTGTTTAAAATTATTTACAAACAATTGATTTTTCTGTGAACACGTATACTGCTTATTTACAGCTGTAATTTTCCTTTCATTTCCAATCCATTGCTGTAGTATCATAAGTAGTAAGCCTGGCTTAAATTTTTAATTTGAAATTTTAATGCAGCATTTGAAGGGAAAATTGACAACAAAACAGGCCCAGAAAAATAGTTTAAAATACATGCAAACAGACACCCAGCTATAGCTGTCTGAATCTGAAAATCTGTGAGAAAAGCATCTATAAAAATTGTTAACATTATGCAATCAAAAAAGAATAGAGCTAGAACTAACCGACTCTGTAAAACATGGAACAATAATCTTGCAGCTATTTCTGTACTACACATAGCCACAAGCACCCAGGTAGATTTTCAATTTTATTTTTTTAGCAAGCAGCAAATCAGCTAAGAAAACCCAGCACTTCATCTATGGACATTATTGATCTAAAAATTGTTTTTCCACCTAAGCCAAAGTGACAAAAACTTCTCTAAAGTGAAACAAGTTCAAGCACTCTCAGCCTGGTTCCCATTAAACATCACAAGAACATTGCGGTTTGACATTTATCTGGCAGCCTTAAATGTGAAAGACCAGTGTAGCTGGTACACAGAGAATGGAAAGGCCTCTTTGGCATCACTAGGGATGCTTTTACCAGGTTAGGGTCAGGTGGGATGACAGCAGAGTGGAAGGAGGTAGACTCACTTCACTGCAGACTTGAACTATATTTGACCTCCAGGATACCAGTGACTTACTTGGAAATCGCAAGAACGCAGAGGTGCCCTTTATAGAATTATAATCCCTTGCCATTCAAACAAAAAAAAGCTAATTAAGTATCCCTTATCTGATGTAACCCTCATCCAAACAGAACCAGGGATCATCCTGTTGCCGTTCTTGGAAAATGTAACTGTCGGAAACAATGGTGTTGGTGGCTGCGATTTGAATGTAGACCTTAAAGAATCATGATTCCAAACTTCTCGGTGCCCTTTCCCTATCAATCAAAAAGAATCATATGAAATAATTATTAGGCTACATAATTATTTTACAAAATAGAAGGTGTTTTTACTGCACATTTCCATTTTAGTACCAATCATTACTTCCCTGAATACTAATAACAGCGTTAAGCATTAATAGCATGTTTTAAGGTAAAGGGTCAATAGTCTAAGACCTATGAGAGAACTCTGAGCATTTGCAATGTAAAAGAAACCTTTCACAGAAAAATGTTAAATAATAAATGTATTTCTGGGGGAAATATTATATTGCGATCCATTTGGAGAGAAATGACAATTTATAGGACATCACTCAGCTGCCTCTGTATAAAATATCTTTAATAATGCTGTGGTTTCACACTTAATACAGAGGTTCACACAAAGCTTACAGGTCTCTGCAGAGGTCAGTATATACTGACCAATTATACTCATTGAAGGGAAACTGAGGCACGTAATCACTCAGTGCACCAGTTAAAGGAAAGGGATCTGAACTGGTGACTCAGTCCTCTGAGTGCAAGAAAATGGTGCCTTTTCTTTATTTCCAACTAGTAGGCCATCTTCTAACAGTTCTTTTAAAAGTATAATATGCACACTGGGGATAGTGAACTTATGCAGAAAAGGTACAGGTGCTTGAAACTTTGTTCAAGCTGGTTTAAGCTGCACAATTTGAGGAATGGAGGGAGGGGAAGAGGAAGAAATATGGCATATCAGTTTGAATATCTTTTTTATGCCTTCATATATATATTGACAGAAGGACCACAGGAACTGAAGCCTCAAGAAAAGCAGCTCCAGTCTGAAATCTCCTTGCCCCATTGAAGTCAAGGAGTTGACTCTTCATCAAGAAATCCTCTCTGTGGCATTATAAGTCCCCCAGTTTATTCCTTTTCAAGTTTACTCCAATTGTTTTTAAGGACTAAATGAGGTATGAATATTTAAGATCCCAGCAAGCTACCATTTTTCCTCATTAAATTTTTCTCTCCTTATCCTGTAGCTATTTCCATCTTCTCAGACCTGTGGCCACTTTGGATTCATCATCCCGAACCATTTTTTAAACCTAAATACCCCTGCCTTACAAACACTAGTAAGGATTCACTCATATGCACAGGCTGGAGGAAGAACCACAGCTTCTTATTTATTATTATTAATAGCATCACTAAATTTATTCTTATTTACTGATATGTGAATATTTGCTGAGGAAAAGGGTAACACGAGTTCAGGTGAGTCAGAGAGGTAATAACAGAAGTGGTTGTCATCTGCATATCCAATACTTAAGACACTCCCTCCAGAAAGGGAAAATATCTTCAGCTTAGATTTCCACTTGAAAAAATGATTATTTATGACAGCTTCATGTAAAACGTACCCTATCTAAATGTCCTCTAATCTGTACCCAAATCTGAGTTTCCCAAGTTTTTACTTCTTTTTAATGCCTAACCAATTGAAACCTATGTTTGCAGAACACATGAAACCAATGAATACTCTTCCAGCAGAGCAGATTCTTTTCCCAGAACACACAGTGAATCAACAAGTTTCAAGTGAGATCGAGACTACTTGGGATTCTTTCGGATTCAGGTTAGTCCTACAGGTCTGCTCATGTTTCCTTGAGCACCACAACTCCCACATGAGTCAAATATTCCCCTTCACCAGCTGTCAGCAGATTGCTGGAAGTTACTCTCTCTCATTGTGGGAGGGAGTGGATTTTCTTTCTGGGAGGAAGCTCCAACAGCAAATATGACACAGAGCCTGAGTGGCAGGTTGCCTCCATCAAAGCTGTCCCATGTTCCACTGTCACGGAGTTTTTCCGTGCACCCATAACAAGAACTTAAGAAACAGCGTTAGTAAGACAACAGAGCTTATGCTTTTTCTTCTGGTCATTAACAACAATTAGTTTATAATGCTATAGAATACATATCTGACTGTTAAAGAGTTAAAGAAAAAAATGAATCCTGTAAAAAATCAGGCCATCGTATAATGCCTC
Organism: Gymnorhina tibicen; assembly: GCA_013399875.1. Lineage (NCBI taxonomy): Eukaryota > Metazoa > Chordata > Aves > Passeriformes > Artamidae > Gymnorhina > Gymnorhina tibicen. The sequence continues at coordinate 2,233,969 of VXAZ01005997.1, forward strand.
CTCATTGCTATAATGATATCAGTTGCAACAAGTCCAATGGCTGACCTCATTACAAGGGTTTAATTGCATTGTTACACAGTTTCACTTCTTCTCTCTGGCCTCTTTCTCTTTATGACAGCTTTAGAGGTGAATTTCAGCTTGAGGTCAAAGGAAATTAATTACTGCTTTCTTAATCTGTGCTCATCTACATTTAGAAAACTTGGGGCTTCTCGCTAACATATTTGTGTCTCATTTCTGTGTAGACCCAAAGTTATAAGACTTTTGTCCTTTGTGAAAGTGCATAAATAGCCTTTTTCATATCAGAGGCCAGATTTTTTTCATGTCATTTACAGTTGTGCACATATGGATGGATGCCAATGGAACCAATGGAATGTCTCTGAGTACACATTCAGTGTGGCTGAGGTAAGGCAGTTGCAATGTATCTTTGGTTCAGACTAAAGATTCATGGTAGATGCCAGGTGTTAAAAGAACCATTAACTACAAAACCAACCCAAGAACAAAGGAAAACCCAGCCCAGTAAGAAGTTACACTTAGGATAAAAGTCAGAAAGAGAATCTTCAAAATTAAGTAGAAACTTCTGTAGAGAGAAGGGTGAAAAAATATGACACCAGATTTTGCCTGCTACCTACCTTGTGTTTTTACTAAATACATCATTGCTTAGTTAAGGAATATCCAGTTTATGTCTCAAAGAACTTGTCATCCAAATAACACATATTGCCGTGTGTCAGAGGGGGACAAAGGTAGAGACACCATAACAATAGTCCTTGGTTGGAAAGCAAAAACATGTGCAAAACGTGGTTAAATGCTGTTGTAGCATGAAATATAAAAATAAAAACTCATAGATTAGGGCCCCAATTATATCCTGTAATTAGTTCATTTGAATTGATCATTGCCTCTTCCATGAAGTCTGGTTTTGAGAATAACTAAACTTCTACCAAAGAAAACAATGTTGTTGGTTTGCTTCTTGAGGGAAAAACTTTGGAAGATAAGTTAAAATCAGAAATGTCTCTGGGATGACTTGGCAGATTAATGTGAGAGGATATGCCATGTACTGGGGATAATCTGAATAAGTATTACCACCCTGCAAGCATGATCTGGTAGTTTAAATGTGTGAAAAATTGTTATGTACTATGCATGTGTAAAACATCTATACAAGAAATATAGTTTTCTGCAGAACATAAGTATTTCTTACACACGCTTTGTGGTTCTGATTAAGTCATGGAAATGTTGACAAAGATGAAAAATTGGTAAGTTTTGAGTCCTTTGACATAGAACATTTAAAGTTTCACAAATCTATTATTATCTTTTGATCAGCTTTGCCACCCACTGAAATTCCTGCTGCCAGAGCTGCGTGCTCTTTTTAGTTTATTAGTTACTGTCTCTATCTCCCCTTTCAAGTAGTAAGATTGGCAATAATAAAACTGCAGCTGCAAAGCAAACTCATTGAATAGTTTACCCTTTGTCTATCTTGACTTAAATTCAACTCTGTTAAAAACACCTGCAAAAGGACAAACATTTCATCTAAGTCACTGGTAAACCCTTTACACGAGACCTACTTGCATTAAAGTGAGTTTCATTCTCATGATTGCCCAGTTTGTAAAACAACCTGCGTACACTTTTTCCTTAATGGTTGTGCTTATACTGCAAGCTCGGACTTAAGCATGGGTGGTGGCCTAAAAAGAAACAATGTAGAGACATAAAGTTCCCCAAGATGTGGAAGCCATGGTGAAAAGACATCCTGAACAAGCCTGAATTTCTCTGCAGCCATAAAGAGGTGTAATACTACACTTGAGTGGATTTGTCTGAACTAAAGCAAGTACTTGGATAACAGTACTGGAGTAACAGCCACATGAACTTCAATATGGTTGTTACTCAGGTGAGCAGCTAAAGTTTCATGGGCTCATACTCAGTCAATTGAGAATACACTGGGACTCATACTTAAGGAACTTATATGAAAGGTAGCTCTAATTGTGCTCTAATCACATTTTTAATTTTGTGAGAGAGATCCCCTTTTAGGGTTTGGACCAAGTCATAGTGTAGCAGTGGTCTCTGAATTATTTCACTGATTGGTAGCAAGAGTTTTAGTTCATCGGTTGTCCAAGATGAATCATAGAACTGCTTAGATTGGAAAAGACCTTTAAGATCGTCGAGTCCAGCTGTTAACGCAGCACTGCCAAGTCCACTACATCTTCATGTCAGCTGGGACCTCCCCAGTGAGCCAGGACTGCTGGGAAAAGTGGCTTGGTGAGCACTTGCACCAGCTCCCTCGGTACCCTTGGGTGGATCCCATCCAGACCTCTGTGTCTAAGAGGTGTTGCAGGTCACTGATCATTTTTCCTTGGATTATGGGGCCTTCATTTTGCTCCCTGCCCCTGTCCTCCAGCTCAAGAGACTGGGTACCTAGAGAACAACTGGTCTTACTATTAAAGAATAAGGCAAAAATTACCTCACTCTTTTCCTCATCCTTTGTCACTTTGTTTTTCCCCAGCATCCACTGAAGGATGGGGATTCTCTTTAGCCCTCCTTTTGTTGCCAGTGTATTTATAGAAACATTTTTTTTATTGTCTTTTACAGCAGCAGCCAGACTACGTTCACATTGGGCTTTGGCCCTTCTAATTTTCTCCCAGCATAACCTCCCAACATCCTTGTATGTCAGGCTGAGGTGTGAAGGGATTAGGTTGAAAGGCCTAGTTAACACAGACATGGCACTGGTGACAGAATTAAGTGCTAATGATATATAACAAAATACTATTACATGAAATAGGATCTTTTTCACCCAGTTTTTCGATTCTGTCTGATAGAACTAGTAGTAAAAAATGAAAAACTATCCATCAATCAGAGGTCTGGCTGGGTCAGACACTGGTCAAGCCATGTGAGCAATTCCACCTATCTGCACAATAATTTACTGCAAAATTAATGCCGTAACATGCAAAGCCATTGTTTGATAAAGGTAGTTCTTAACCTCAGGGAAAAAAAGAGCAAAATTTGTTTCTTTCTCTCTCTCTCTTTTTCTCTTTTTTTTTCTTTTTTTGCTATCCTGACAAGATGAAACCTTTATAATAATTGGGGGTTTGAGGGTGAGTCACTTCTAATGATTGAAAAAAGGACCTCGAGCAGGATTTGATAGACTTTCTCAATCATTGATAAACCAAGATACACTAAGAAAGGGAACAAAAGACAGAACAAGGTATTTTGTTGAATTTTGCCTGCTTCATGACAACAGAATGAAATCAAGTCATAGTGGGAAGAATAAGTTTTGATATACACTGCTTTTCATGAGAGTTTTCAGGACAGCTTATTCTTAACCAGGATAAAATACAATAATTCACCAATTCATGGTCTTAATTGCACTGTTGCAAGGTAGGGAGACTAATGGCATATTCTTATTTTTAAAATGTTTAAAATTATAGTTTGTTCTAAAACAGGTCACTTATGTCTGGTATTTGATTGGCCTTGATTGCTTCAGAAAATTAAATTGTTACATTAGCTTTGAAGTAATTTGTAGTTTCCAAGGGTGTTCTAAGGTTTTCATTAAGTATCATATAGACCTACAGTTTCATCAGAAACTGAGTGGAAATTTAAAAATTACCCAATGCCTCCAGAATTCATAGCAAACCCTCACAATACTCTGTTGGGAACCTTATGATATCCATTCTCCAGTGGGAGAAGCTGAGGCGCGTAGAAAGGGTTTTCGCTTTCCTAGAGGCTCGTAGATATTCCTCCAACTGCACCTTTTATTTATTCCTTTCCTGTGCTGTTCTGGTGCACGGTGTGTTCTGCTGTGCAATGTGAAGAGGAGCAAAATCTCGTAAAACTCTAGGGAGCAAGAAAAGGAAAGAGCATCTCTCAACTATCCATTGCTCTTTCTCTTGGTGTGCCTCATGAATAGTTTGAAAGATGTTGAAACAGATGAGATTATTTAGCTGCTCTCTATTCCACCACTTCATTCCCCCATCTCTTTTTCATGTATATAGTGAAACTGATACCAGCAGTTGAATGTGGGATAACAGGAGGAGGTAGAGTTGTTCCTTGCAGAGGATTTATCCATGTTGTGTGCTGTTTCTTTGGGATTGCCTGCATGAGAATAGATTTAGAAGATGGAGACTCTGACTAGAATGAATCTGAATAGAAAACAAAAGAGTAGGGAGCAAGTGCTGCAACTATCAAGCAGCTCCACATGGGTGCTGCACATACAGGATTTCAGATATTTTTCCTTATGGTTCTATATACTCTGCAAGATATTCAAACACTGTGGTCAAATAGAACTCTTGTTTGTCATTTACGTAAACTGATTTTAGGAGAAAAAGAGGTACACTGAAGACCAGGAGCTAAATCCAGGAGTGTTATTATAATCGCCAGATGACTTTCCAGGATAAAAGGCAAAAAATATAGATAACAACATTCAAGTAATCAATCAGAAAATAATTTGTGAGAGCTTTGCATTTTAATGCAGGTGAGGTAACCATACACAATAGTAATGTAGTTTATATTTCGAATAATATCTCAATTAAAAATATAAAATGGAAAAAATATCACAAAGATATTGCCACTGACAAGTCTTTCTTTCCTGTATTGTTTCTTTTGAAGGGGGTGGCAGACTGCAATATCTAGTGACCTGCATAAACTTGTATAACAGCTACTGTAGTGGTGTGATTCTATTATCCAGACTTCACAACTTACCTGCTGGGAACTTCCAAGAAATGATGTTATAGTACAAGTAATCCAGTTTTTCTTTTTGTTGTGGCTTCCTATAAACATTATTGTGGGCACCTTCAAGCATACAGTCTCCACCTGTGCGTGTGTATACATGGAATTGCGCCTGAAATTGGGTACCTGCAAACACCTGCAGAACTAAGAATAGTTTTCATTTTATCTAACTAAGCCTTTCTATCATCTAACACCCACATGCTGAGTGCCCTAAAAGTTTGCTGCCACAAAGCTCATCTGGAACTGCTTAAGAAGACACAAGCACAAGATTTTGATTTGCATTCCTGAACTTTGCAGAGTCTGGACAGAACTTTCAGCAAGTGTATCTTAACAGCCTCATATGGTTATTGCATTTCAGTGATTTAAAGGGCACGTGTGGCTCTCACCAGTTTTTGCTGGTATAGTATCCTGGTCAAGATCTGCATTTTTTCGGGATAGCATCATGGTGCAGGTGTCGTGAGGTTACCTAGTGAAGTACCAGTTGAAAGTCCTTCCCAAAATTCACTGGGGTACTTTAGGAAAAGTATCAAATACACCCTGCGCTGTCACCAGCATGCAGGTACAAGTACAGGTGTTGGAAACCCCTCTTGGATGTGCCACACTGCCATTTGCAGGGTTCAAAAGAAGTTTTGTCTTTCCCAAGAGCTTTCGCCCATGCAGTCCCCATTGCAGAGTAAGCTTCTTGCTTTTAGGTAATGCCTATTTCATCTGCTGTAAAGACACACATGAAAAAGGACTGGCATTAGCCACATATCCATAAAAGCCTAGCAACCAAGAGTATTATCTTTATTCAGAAGAAGTATAGCACTTTTAAGGTTCAGAAACATATATAAAAATTGGGTTCTGAAATGGTCATTTTTCCCCTCTGCTATGCCATTATAGCGATCAGCCAAGCTTCTGCAAGGTAAATACTTTTGGAAAATAAGTGGAAATTTGCAGCAAATCAGTCCCTTTTGTGCATGGCCACAGGAGCATGTTGAAATGTTTGGACACTAATACCCATTCATTTTCTTGGCTCCATAAATAAAAGCCGCCAGCTATGTGGCGGCCGTGAAATGGTATTCTTCAGGACCCAGCAGGAAGCCCCATCCTTATTACCACTGCAGGGGGCAGGACAGGCCCAAAATAGCAAGACAACTAAATCAAGACATTTTCAATGTCTAACAAAATGACTGTGGTTTAGAGAGAAGCAAAAGGTTGGAAAAAATTGGACAGCTTTTATACTTAGCATAATACCTTTGTTAAAAGAGTTCAGATAAGAAAATCAGATCTCAAAAAAAAAAAGAAAGCATAAGTGTATTTCTGAATATCATTTAAAATATGCAAAGACCTGATGGAACCAGAGACAGAGCACAGTGCTATCTGAAAGGACATCTTGCTCAAGTCATATTTTCCAAATGGTAGCCCACGGTTCCTAGTAAATAGTGTCTTCTGGCAATACTGTTGTTTCTTGGGTTTTGATAGGACCAAAGGGTTTGAAAAGAGACACTGGAAATTTGTCAGTAAAATTTGAAATCTCTTTTGGTCCACAAAAATTATAAAAAATTTACAATACTTACATGGAGGAAAGGTTTTGGACTAAATTCTTCATTTTTTCTACAGTTTTACCTGATTTTTAGGGATTTCCTACACCAGGCACTGTGGTCCTAGATTTTGGCATAAAAACACCCTGAAGGTTCTCAGTCAGTATAAATATGGTTGTGTAACTTGCTGTTTTACATATCTGAACTATGCTGATCTGGAAAAATACTAAAGTAGTTTTAAAACTGGACTTCAGTTAAATGGGGTACTATAAGTTTACAGAAGATCAATTCAGGGGATAGATATCTTGTGTAAGACAATAAAAGATTAGACTGTTGAGGTTTTGATGAATCCACAGTTCATTGCTGCACTCCAAAACCAGTGTGTCATTCTCTACAACTACACCACTAAAATAGATACAGGAGAGATGTTATTTTTATTTTCATTTTATTCATTTGTGATTCTGATTATAAATTTGCTTAAATAAAGTTGAAGTAAGGATACGCCTGACACATTCACATTTCAGTGAGGCGCATATATGGGTATATACCTATAAATTCATATTTATACATGTAAGTTTCCATACATTTTGGGGAATCAAAACAGTTACTTGGAATGTCTCATTATAGAAGGAAATCTTCAGCGTTAGTGTCAAGAGAAAATAACCATTTACCTGAACATTAACTTTACTTGCACTGCAGAGGAGAAATTACCAAGGTACAAAATGTCAGAGAAAAATGAATTCAGTGTATTACTGAGTATTGTCTTGTAGACTAACTGAGGGCTTTTGATAATAAATTTAAAGCCTGAAAATGAAAAAGGGGGGCCCACAGTGACAGTTCAGTGCTGTTTCCATCTTCACTGGGACTTGAGATTTCCATCAGGATCAAACTCCATGACCATTCCAACTTTTAAGTGTTGGCTTTCCTAGTTCCACTCCAGAGTAAGCCAGATTGTCCAGGGAGGTTTGTATACATGAAAGGTGTGGCTCATATTCAATTCTTTCCTTAGAGACACAAGAGAGAGAACTGATTGTCTCTATTTGGCTCAAGAAACTCCAGTCTGAAGAGTAAAACCATGATCTATGCAAAACCCCATGGTCATGTGCAAGGGATTCAGACCACATATCCTTATGCTTAGACATAGGCACATATGGGGGCTTATACAATCAGAACTCTGTTGTAAATAAGAACCTCAAAAATTGAGAAAAAAGAAGTCTATTTGTTGTTTGTCTTTTATACAGTGACTGAAAGAAGCATTAAGGGGACAATCCTGGTTGTAGCTGATAAAGACACAAGGAGGTTCCAAAGGTGTCATTATGGATGTGGAACCCAGTGTGCTCCATACTGTAAGATCTCAGCATCATTTTGTTTCACCTCCTGCCTGAGTGGCACAGGTTTTACAGAAAGGGCAAGTTGTGCATCCAGAGTGGTGGTGGCTATAAACCCATCCTCATGCACTGGAGCACAGGTGGCCTTGTGCTTCCCATCACACCAGTAACTTCAGGCTCACCTTTGGGGCACTGAAGTGACCCAGATACATAAGGCTGCTGGCTGCCTGCCTGTACCACTCACCTTCCTGACCTCCCAGGCTGAAAAAGCAAAGCATCAACCAGTCCACAAAAGAAAGTGCAGCAAAGGATACACTGGTGTCAGGACTATCATTATCATAATTGACTCTACTGAAATAATTCAGACATTAAGCCTGTAATCTCTGCTGCTGTTTGTATCTGCTTCATTTAAAAGTTACAAGTCCAAAATTCACTGAAACCAGTGGAGGTAAGAGGGAGGAAAGGAAAAACCACCCTTCACTTATTTCCATTTTGGCTTGCTAAGTGCCTGAAAAAACCTTGCCAAATTCTTTGAAGGCTTGTATTTGCAAAATAAATTCCAAAATAATTAACATTGGAAGTACGATTTAACAAATTTACATTTGATATGTGGTAGGACTAATACCTGGAACATCTTTCTTATGCTCAGCCTTTTATGACTCAGACTTTAATGATCCTAATAAACATTAGCTTACCTAATAAAAACTCTAGTATTTTGGAGCTGGTGCACAGTATGTTAACTGCATCTGGTGTCAACTGGAGCTAATTAATATTTTTATAGGTGTCTTCTCTCCACTATAGTTAAAACGGAAATATTGTGGGGTGCTTACATCAAAGCTGGAGGCAATTGAGAGCTGTGCTTGCTTCCCAGGCTGAACTGATAGCAAGTAGACCAGTTTTTATAGGATTGTAAAAGCTGACTGTGGCTGGGGTTCATGCAGAGAAGCACTTTTCCCTGTAGCTCTCACAATTCAGCATTAATGCTCGTGGCTTGTTTGCTGCGAGGTGGCTGGTGAGACGGATGGAGGGACAGCGGACAGATAAACTGGCAAATAGTTCTGCCTAGACTTAGACAAAGCACACAGTGACCCAGACAAACTACACTTTTTTTTCTCTCCCCTTCCTTTTAAAGGCTTTAAAAATGTGCTCTATCAAGCATTTACTTGTGGTGCAGATAAGATTTATCTAACAAGACTGGGCTAAAATTAAAAAGAAAGATGAAATAGCACAAGCGGTGCTAATATGTGTTTTGAAGCGTACCAATCGGCCAGTGCAATGTCACAGCCCTGGGCTACATTTGCAAGTGGTCGAGCATCTCCTTTTTAAAAGGTTAACCTACAAAGAGCACACAAGCCCCTCTCTATGAATATGGGCAAACACCCAGGGAGCTCCACAACAATAAGAAAATAATGACATCAACCTGACCATGCTTAAGTACATAACATGCTGAAGGTTCACGGTTGTGTGGCCTGGAACAATAAAGGAAAAATAAAGAAGCCTGCTTGGTAGGCCCCAGCTGTTATTAGCCATGCTGTGAGATCAAGGGAAGGTATGATATGGGCTGCCATTTCAATTGAGACCAGGTTAATCTCTCAATTTGTGGAAAAGAAAATCTAAAAAAAAAAAAGAAAGAAAAAAACAGGCAGGGAGAGAAAGCAGTCTTCACTCCACAGTGCTACATGTGAGAGAAATAACAATATCCCTATTTACATAATCTGTCTTTAACCCTTTCCTAATAGAGACTTAATTTCCTAAGAGTCACAAACTGCAGATTTAATTTTCCCGCCCCCTGAAATGAAATATCAAACCTCTGTTAACCATTTCCCATTGGTGCTGCCATCGTTTGTGGCTGACATCCAGTGCTGCTGAGGCTTGCCCAGGGGGGACCTCTGGTTGCTGCTGGAGGATCAGAAATGGGTGTAAAGACCTACGGATGCCTCTGGTTTTCTGTCACTAAGCTGTCTCTAGCACTGGATAAGTAATTTAAAATTTGTCCTATCATTACAAGCATGAAATACGGCAAATCATACCAAGCTCTTTTACCAGTGCTCTCAGCTAATATAGTGCAGTTTTCAAGTGAAGTGCTCTATAGGTGAAAAATAGTCCTGTTTTGTGTGGCAGTAGTGCGTGGGAGCAATGTGGGACACGCTCTCATAGGTGGCTTTGTCGTGTAAGAGCCTGTACTGATGGAAGCAGCCAGAGGAGTCCAGACTCCACCGAGGTCACCCTCCAGCCTCCCTTGGGATCCAGGTTGAGCCAGGATTTCCGGCAGGTCCCTTGAGGAAAGCTGCTTTCCTGCAGACTTGGAAAAGTGAAGTGGAATCACTTTAAGATTTTAATTTATGAAATAACATCCTGGAGATCCCGCATTTTATTATTTGCAGTTTATGATGTGTAAGCCAGTATGTGTGCACAGCCCAGGAGGCTCCCGTAGATGTTTAACTTCTCCTGACTGCTGTCCTCTGCATCAGCCCTCTGGAGTCAGGGGAGATTGCTCCTTCCTCCAGAGCATCTGAGCATGATCACACAAGATGAGTTAGGGGAAAAGGGACCCTGGAGCAAGGGCTGAGGCCACGGTGCTGCTGAGGCCAGGGAGTAGGCAGGGCTCTGGCAGGCAATGCCCAGTGCTTCCAAGGGAGCCAGGGGACTGTGCACAGCCTGTCAACGTTTAGAAAGTCATTGATCCAAGAGCAAGCCTGAGGGAAAGGACCCACTTTTGTAGGACACAAGAGAATTTTGCCCACTTTTTCATTCAGTTTTCTGTGTTCTTCAATTTTTCTGAGTTTGTTCTCCTTTGAAAGAGTTCGTTGGTCTTGTGCCTGGTTTAAGCCAAACTCCCCCTGGCATTTAAAAAGATAGCACTGGGTTCTTGGGTTTTTTTGAAGAAAAAAATGCAGCAGAGTCATCTCAAAGCCCTGCTGACTCAGCATCACAAGTACTAAGACTGATTAAAAACTGGTGCTTTATTTTCCAGGTATCCCAATGATTTGAATGACTTAAAACAGCTGAATGAAGCTGAACAAGGGCAGGGGACAAATGGGAAGGAAGTGGCAAGACAGAAAATATGTCCCTAAAAACCCAGGTGAGCAGAATAGCCACTAGGGCGGTCACTTTTCACTGAGTTACTACTATATCCTCTACCATCCTCAAAAGGTTGATGCAATTGGAGTAGCTGTATTTATTTTTTTCTCTCAGATGTACACATCTCAGGTTCTTATGACTTTATATTATAACATTTCATTGCTAGTTTATGGCTTAATCACACTTTTAACTATTTAAAGTAAAAATATTTTCCACGCAGATCCAGATTACACTAGTTTTGTTTAAAAGTCTTAATAAAGGAAGGAATATCAAAATTTGTTCCCGGAAGACACCTGGAGGGGGTTAGTTTTATTTTATTAGTGTTTCATCGTGTTTCTATTTTGAAAACTATGCCTTTTAAGAAAATCCTATTGGTCTTATAAAGTATAAATTATTGCAGAGAAGGAGCTATATTCATAGGTTTGTAAACTTATTTGCATTTTCTAACTGCAGTAATATATATTTTTAATGAATTATCTTCTGTTGCAAAGTGAAGATGGGCAGGATTTGCTTAAAATGTTAATGGTGACCAACACCTCTGCATGAAAGTTTTTGGTGGAGATTCTTTAGCATTTCCATTTTGCCTGAGATCAGTGACTATGTTAGAACCTAAAAATCTGTATGTTCACAGAGAAGTCCCCTCCTGTGTATTTTTTCTGCCATATTAATTTTTTTCATGTCAGTAAATACTGGAGTTCAAAGGACTTGAAAGCACTTGTTTGTTTCCATTTCTTTTTCAGTATTAGATGAATTCATTAAAAATATATTGCTGAAAATGTATGGCAAAAATGGTCAAACAGTGGTTAAAACCAAAATCCTCTTCTCAGGCTCCTGTTGACTCATTTTTCAGAACTATTCAGCCTGTGTCTTAGATATTCCTTCTGCAGTAAATATTCTTCCCTTCTCAATAGGTTCAGTAGCTCACTTCTTTACTGAATTGACAGAGCCAACTTCATCTTTGCCAGATTTATGCAGCTTTCTTGAGGAAGGATTGTGCTCATATCCACTGAGCTCTATGTGGTCGGTGGCTACATCCCCTCCGGTGCCCATTGTGTCTGTTCCTCAGTACTTTAAATTCAACACTTCGAGATTATAATGAAAAACTTCCTGACACAGAGTTTGAATTTTCATTGCCTGTGTTGTCAGCAGGGAAGATCATGGAGTTCTAGTGCCTGAATGAGTTCTATGTGTTACCTGTAATGTAAAAAACCTCAGCAGTAACAGGGATATCACATCCTAACTAACTATGATAGTCTTGCACAGATAAACATAAATCTATAACCCACTTCTTTTCCTACTTACTAACTCTTGCAGCAAGAAGATGTGGTCCCAATCCTGGATGTGGAAACATCTGGCATGGCTTCCTTCACCTTTGTAATGTAAGGAGTCACTTCTGGATCTCTATTATAAATTCATGTGCAGAGAATCATTATAAAAGATTTCTTTTGTTTTGTTGGCAAATAGTTTCCAGCACTCCCTAAATCATATTTTATTCACACCGCACTTCACAGCAGTGCAGCCAGGTGTTAAATAATAATAGAGTTACATCAAATGGCTGGGTGGTTCGACTGGGAGAAGCATCCAAAAGTTCAGATACTTATCTGGAACCCTACCAAAGAATGTTGGTCTGGAAACTGAGCTTAAAAAATATCATTTAAAAAGCTACTTTCTGAAGCAATCACCTTTTTGTGACTTGCAAGGTGCCTTAGTGTATAGAGGTTTGAGTACCTGAAAATAATTACATAATCTTTAAACAAAGGTGCATGTAAAGCCAAGGATTCAGGAATTGCTGACTTTTAATATTAAGTTGCTTTGTGTTTCCTGTTCCCATTACAATCAGAAGTACTGAGGGGAAAATAATCAGTAAAGTAGCCTTTAAAAATATACATCAGAAACTAGGAAAAGTCATCTTATTTCTTTTAAACAGTTCATTAAATTTGTTCTAACATTAATAAATAATTAAAAATTTTTTTTTAATGATTCTGAGCTCCTCATGTATGCACATACATGATTTGAAAGGACAGCAGACTGAAAGAAGAGAATACATCAAATTTTGGCAAGCACAGTGTTTTACTGACAGCAACAAACAGGCTTTTATCCATCATTTCTGTACTTATGAGAGTTTTGGCTCCATTCAAAGACTAAAGTTCTGGCTTTTCTGAACTTGGGAAAATTAAGGTTCAGTTAGCAGAACACCCCAAATAAGTCCTTGCTTTTGAAATCCATCTAAATTTTCCAGTAGGTGAGTTCAGAACAGAACCCAGATTTACTGAGTACGGATTTGGAGGTGTCCAAATTGAATTTTCTTGTCATGAAATTTTGTTCACGAGCAATGGGTCTACCACGTTAAAATCCTCAGCCTATGGATTTTAGGGGGAAATTTTGCTGGTGAGAGCTTTTAGCCTAAAACACCCTGTTTATATATGTAATATCTTTGATTATGCTCCCAGAACAAATGACATATTTCTTATTTCCCTCTGGGAAAGACAATTATTGTAGTGGAGAAAACAGGGTGATTGTTCCCTGCTCCCCCGTCCCCACATTTTCTCTTTGGGCTTCGTGTAAAAATAAGGTAGCGTTGGTGCTGTGTACAAGTGTGAGACCACCAGCTAATTTTGCATAGCCCACTGAACAGTTAGATGGGAATTGCTCTTCAGGGTGTTCTCTTTGACAATAAACAGAAGCCTCAAGTCTGTGTTTGGCTGCAGTTCAAAAAAATTACTAAGGAATCGTACACACTTATGTATATGAATACAAGCAATTGCACATTCCCATACAGTAAGCTTTGCAACCACAGTTATTAACATTTTAAAATGAGTAAATGCAAATAAAATGACTGAGTAATACATGTTATGTTAAGATCAGCTATATGAAAAGCAAAAGGATTAAAAGTTAATTTCATCCTTTTTAATTCAAGGGACATATAAATGGCATTCTGGGTAGAGTCAACTCCTCTTTTATCAGTCCTTTGATGCTGCTTTCTCACTGATTCAGTTGTTCAAATGCTACCTACATAATAAAATCCTGAGTTAATTTACTAAGATTTTACACCAGTGCAAATGAAAGAAGGGAAAGTGCTAAACAAGGCAATTAGCACTCTGTTTAGTGCACTCCCAAAATAAATGTAGGCAATTTACAATTTGGCAAATGGTACTCTATCCGGATCCAAGTAATTTCAGCCTAAGGGGCTGGGGAAGTTCATTAGGGGTGAAGGGAAGGGTCTTTGTTTTGCTTTGCTTTTTAAGTATATGGATATATATACACACATACAAATACACACGTAGCTCTTCAGGTCCCCCCCGTTTCACCGTGCAGCAACAGATGTGACCCCTCCTTGGGGTTATGAGGATTTCTGGTGGAAAAATGTCAAGCTCTGTGTTCACACTGTCCACATAAATGACCTCATTTATGGTGATAATGCTCTTTCCAAAGTGAGGGATTCCAAAATTGGCAACTCACTGATAACCTCCTTTGTGGCTCTCTTGCCATGATGGTTTTTTGTGTACTTACATGTTTATTATCACTGGAGCTGTTCAGATCAGATCTGTGAACCTGGGAATGTCCTGAGTGAAATGATAAGATAAAGCACTCTGCAACTACAACTGACTCTCTTTTTAATTGACAGGAAGGCTGCACTATGACTTCCATGTTTATTCTTGTAAGCTCCTTATTAATGCAAAAATAATAGCTGTTATTAATGCAGGATCACAGCCAGCATTAATATTTAAGATGTAAGAATGAAGGGGGTTAAATACGTGTTTATATTAGTTTTAAACAAAGAGCTTTGCAAAACAGTTAAGGCAAGTAATGATGACCATATTCACAGCGAGTGTGTGCAGTGTGAAATACCTGCTACATTCTGGGTTTAAATACATATTCTTAGTGGGACAAAGGTCTTTGATGAGTCCCCTGCCTTGTCATGCCATTGTCTCTCTGAATTGCTACTGCTTCTTGCAAAAGAGAATAGGGATGAAGATCCTAAACAAAACATGTAATATGCTATGATATTAGCACTGATTTTTTTTGTTGTTGTTTATTCAGTCTGTAGAGCTCTTTTATATGATAGATCATAAGGTAAAAGCATTCTTTTGTGCCCTCTAGCTGCTGGTTGCACAAATGAAAGAAAGAGGGAGAAAACAACCCAGTGATTATTAAATTCTCCTCATCTTTAGGGTTAAGTACCCCGGCTAATAAAGATGTCTCATGAGGATAAAGTTTCTTTCTTGGCAATGTCACATCCATTTAACTAAAAATCATCAGGATGCTTACAGGGATTCAAGCTGTTACCTTTACATAAAGCATCTACACCAATTCTTTGTATTGTTTTTATCCTCTGAGAAAGCCTGACATTGCATTTCTTGGTTAAGCAAACCTCCCACTGAGGGCAGGCTGTGGGATTGGGCCCTTTTGTGCTATAGAAACCTGTTTCACAAGAAGGAAAAGAATTGTTTATGTGTTCTTGGAAAAATTTAATATCATTAAAAGCACTATTTCAGACAGTGACAATTCAGCTTGATCTTGTACTGAGCAATCATTACGACTTTTGATTTCACACTTGTTTTTGTTAGCATCACCCTCATATCCCAAACTGTTTCATTCTCTTTGGCAAGTTGTTCCAATAATACATTTATTAAGATAAACATCTGAAGTTTCTGCATTGTTACAGCTTATAAAAAATAGCTGTATTTTTTTTGAAATAGGTCTTTAAACAACCTCATCACCCAACACCTATTGTATATGCTTAACATGTTTGAAAAATATTACGGGCTAAAACACCTCTGATCTTTTCTCTGCATTCTATTTGGGTATGTGCAAATCTGGGTTTATGCAGGCTTACTTCATAGCAAAAAGGATCTGCTTTAGACAGCAATAAGAACTTGATAACTTGTTAAGCACTGGCGTGGATCACCAAGGGAGGAGTCACGTCTCTGTTGCTGCAGGTTTTCAACAAGAGGTCGGATAAATGTGTCAGGAGGAGTTCAGGTGTCTGCTCCTGCCTTGAGGCAGGTGTGCAGTTCGGGTGAGCTTTCTGAATCCTTCTCAGCTGGGTGTTTTTATGATTCAGTGCTCCTGCACTTTGCAGGTGAAGCTGTGTGAGTGCCTGGATTGCAGTGCCATGGGCAGAACTGCTCCTTCCCCTAAAGGCTGTGTTTGAGAGGCAGTGAATGATACTGATGCCCATCCCCTCCCACTCCGTGGAAGAGGAGGAGGTTGATCTGCCTCCAGGCAGTCTGACAGCAGGCTGTCCTCTTAAGCCACAAGTTTAGTGTACCTTTTCACCCTTGCTCATGATCTATTTAGGTGGGCATTTTCCTTCTCAGAGCTGAACCTCACATAATGCAGAGTGAAGAGGCCTTCGCTGAACTGAACGTAATGCAACAACACTGAAAACACATCTGAATCTCATTCACGTTTCAGGAATGAAAAGGGAAAAGTCCTTCTTCTTGGCATCAAGTATTAGATGTTATTTTTTGTTACATCCTTGCTATTTCATCAAAGTTGGGATTGCAGAGGAATACCTGTGATCTCTCTTTGTCCCTGTGATACATATGCATTTTTTTCGTTCCTTCCTACAGACTAAATAACACTAGGAAGGAACACGCAAGATGAAAAGGAGGAGCATAACTTCTGAAGAAAAACTGTTTTGCTCTGCTTCAGATTTTCCCAATATTGTCAATTCTTTGTTTTGAATCCATTTTTTTGCTGTTAAGGGAGGAAGAAATATACCCCAGCCAGTCTTGTGTTCCTACTTCTTTACCTTTGTCTGCCTAACTCAGCTGGTATTTAATTGGTCAGCAATAGGAGGGAAGTCTCCTTTGAGGTAATGAATATTGACTGTTTATGTTGAAATGTCACTGTGAAAAGAAAGCCCAGCACCAAAGAGGCGGAACTCAGTGTGAGAGTTTCAGACACAAAGGAGACACCAGCAAAGCACAGGCATTGAAAAGCAAAGCAGCTGAAATTCAAAGAAAAGATGAAACAGAAATGGGCTACATGTGTGGGAATTTTAAGCTGTCAGTTGACAGGTGAAAAAGTCATTATTCCACCTGTTAGAACTAAGTGTAATTGCTTGTTTTTCCTAAAATAACACAGAGGCCATGACTCATAATTTTTTTTAATTGAAAATTTGTTTAAACTTATTTGCAAATACTTCACTTTTTCTTTTGAGGTAAGTGGATTAAACTCATTAGCCAAATTTTCTACCTCAGACATGTGAGAAGGAAAGTACCACATTTTCTGTGCTGTATCGGGTATTAGATAATCAAATCTTGTATTCAGCCACTTGCTTTTTGTCCTGAAGCAACTTGAATAGCAACTTTAGAGTTCGACATGCAAGTTTATCATCCATTCTATAGCACTCATTGATCTGGAATGAATAAAGGCTGTTCTCCAGCATCAACCCGCTGCATGATGTATGGCCTGGAAGTTTTTGCTGCTGCATAAAAGCTGTTCTTTGTTCCCAGTTGCGTAATAAGGAATTGTATGAGGTTCTGATATATTTTAAGCCATTTCTTATCTTGATGGCGTGGCCATACCAGCAGATTTCTGGGCTCCATAATTAAGTTTTGATTGTTGAACCCACTGTTCTTTCTCCTCTGTCATACTCTTTTGTGGTGACCTTTAGAGAACTCTGCTGAATAGTTTTTGCAAAGTTGACCCACTGCTATGGAGTATAACCCCCAGTTGTTGTTCCATTTTGTTCATCTGAGTCATTTAGTATTAAGCTTTGATACACAATGAATTTTTTATTTTTAATGTAAACACTGACTTCGTTGTTTTGGGTAAAATTTACAATGATATAGTTTAATTTATGTACATTCTTCTTGCTGAGGATCTTCATGGATATCAGTCAGGGGCTGAGCTCACTGTATTTAGTCATAGATACTGTTTCTACAAACAATCAGTCTTCTTTTTACATCCACTCTTGTTTGATTTTA
The DNA here is from genome assembly GCA_013399875.1 of Gymnorhina tibicen. Classification (NCBI taxonomy): domain Eukaryota; kingdom Metazoa; phylum Chordata; class Aves; order Passeriformes; family Artamidae; genus Gymnorhina; species Gymnorhina tibicen. Next base: position 2,251,546 of record VXAZ01005997.1, read on the forward strand.
TATTTCATAGTAAGAAATTCCATTTAGCATCTTTGGGAAAGTGAGAGTAAATAAGGAAAAGCTTTTTTAAATCAGCATGTATTAAACAAAATATATTGCAAACACATTCTGGTTTTTCTGTGAAAAAATGCTCAAAAAACTTAAATCAGATCATTTCAAATATACCTCCCTATTAAAACCAATATTTTTTCTTCTAAGTAGACAAGAAGATTGAACAAATGGTGCAAACATTCCTTCAAAAATCTGAGCCTTTATTTTCAAATCTCCGTTTTAGTTTTGGCACTTAAAATATTCATGTGGTGTTTTTAAAATGTTCCCTGAATCAGACAAGTGTTTGAATCCAGTAGGCTTTTGTTTTTTATTTTCTCTTAGTGAATCATTGAACAATTTCTGCTTTAGCTTCAATCTGGGCCCATTCACACAATGTGTCCATCTGAAATATCCTGCAATCATGCAAACAGTAGGCTCCTTTAAATAGAAAAGTATCACCAGGATCTGGACTGTAAACAAAACATTAAATGAATTAAACATGTAGGAAATATCTGCAAAGAAGGGAGCTAAATTTTGCTACCACTACCATTTCTCTACAGTCAGCAAAGGCTTTGAAAGTTAATGCTTTCTAGAGCCAGTCAGAATTCAGCCTTGTGGGAGCGCTGTGATCTCCCACAAAAGTTGGGATGAGCGGGCAGTGTGGGGAGGCAAAGTCAGCAAAGGTGATCTGCGTGTGTTTGGTTCTTGCCTGCGGTTTGGGTTTTGGGGTTTTTTCCCCAGAAGCTTCCAATGGCTTTAGGGAACTTTCTGTATGTCCAAAGGACAAGCTGCTTTCCCCTGGTATGGAAAAATAGCCCAGGCATTACCTGAACCTCCTAATTTGCTCTCTTGTGCATTAGATATATATGTATATATGTACATACAACCTATGTATACGTACCATACAAGCTAGAAATGAATGTATTTCTACCATCTGAAATGCTGAAGCTAAACATACAAATCCAATAGTTTTGCATTAATTCTTCAGCTTGGAGAAATAAATGGTACATTTAGCATCCAGTATCTCCCTTTGCTGTTTATTCCTTCTCTTTAAAAAAAAACCCAGGCATATATTCTTACATCTTTATTGCCTTCTTTTAAAAAAATATTTGAACTTTTCATGATTAAGGTCCTCAAAACGCAGATCTCTTCCAGGACAGGATTATTTCATATCTCAGTGTGTCATTTCAAAATACTTAGATTTAGACTTATATTACTTTGTTTTGATTTTGTATGTCTACACAAATGGAAGATAACATCTTTAGTCACAATTCTGTGTTATGCTTGAACTCTAACCTGTGACATTCACCTAGCTCGATCTAACAAGCTTTGTGCTCCCTGTCCAGATGAAGAGTGATACTTCTTCATTAGCAAGATCAGTTTCACCTTTAAAAACCCTTTGCTTCCCGTTTGCATTAAGCCAGATTGAGATGTCTTGGGTCATGATGACATTTCAGGAGTATTCAGAAGCAAAAGAGGAAGTCATTACATCTGCAGTTCACCTGCAAAGAAGATGTCATTAAAAGAGGAAGCAAAATGAACCCCTGTCAACTTGTTAGGGCCCAAAAGGTAATTCTGCCATCATATATGGAGCAGGATAGGATACAGAATCCTATTACTGCTGACACCAGATAACTTGCTGGTGTAAAAGGTTCTCTTTTCCAGAAAAGTTCAGGTGGTACTAAATTTATTAATGTGTCAGTTTGGGGAGACGTGATGTCATTTTTGTTGTCTGCAGGGATGAAAACTGGAGTGTCCTTGCTCCTGTCAACACACTATCATCTTAATTTCTTCCACTGTGCACCTCGTTGCCATCTGTGGAGGTGAGAGCAAGGGATGAGGGTGAAGTGTCAGGGGAGATGCCTTTTTAAAAGAACTACTAGTATTTGACATTTATCATTTTAAACTGCCTTTTTCCAAAACACAAATTTATTACATCAACATTTCTGATGAATGTTTGGCCTGATCCTGCCAGGACACAGTTCCTATGAGTTGAAGCATTACCTGACACTGTAGCTTTACAGAATCTGGATTTTGTTGTTCTGTAATAATCATCAATTCAGAAAATATGAATACTGTACTGTTTTCTACTTGATATAAAATCTACCAACTGCATTCCACTCCAGTGTAATTGAAAAGACAGTTGGATTTTCACACTGTAAAGGTACCTGATACAGTTCTGCAGAAACACTATGTTACTAATTTAGAGTGTGTTAAAGTCAGAATTATGTCCATTATTTCAAATAATGTGGCTCTGGATTTTTTAAACTAAAACTGGTATCTTCTTGAAAGATCCTGGTTCTAGAAATAAGGCCAAATGTTTGTTTTTAAGGAAGAGATTAATCACTTTTCAGTCGTGTTGCATAAGAATACTTTCATGCTGGAATATTTTCTCTACTTTCTATAACTGGAGGTACAGAATAGCTGAAGAAACTAAGCTGAACCCTTTTAATGAAGATGGTATTACTAAAAGGGAACATTTTCCAGGTGAAAACCATTTTATCTTAGCCTCTGAATGCAATCTAGAGTTTTTGTATGAACATTGTAGTAACAGGAAATACTTTCTTTCAGTTCCAAGGTGTCACATGCTGATTTTGTGCAACACATTTCAATATGGGTATTATAACAACTCATCTGATACTGATCTTAATGGATTTTTGAACTGCTAATATTTCAGATTTTAACTGCTTGTACTTCAATTGATGATCTGAGCATTCCACAAATACCAGAACTAGCATGTTTACTGCCCTGCTGTTGATTGATATCTCTTAATGAAAAAAGCACCTGCAAAAATGATAAAGGAAAGTTACTAATTGGTTTAACTTAGGCCAGCCACTTCATATTTTATAAATGAGGAAACTTTTAAGGAATTGCTGCTGGAAGCCATCTGCTAACTAAATAAAAATGAATGAAAATCATCAGGTTCCACATGCCACTTAGAGAAAGTATCATCTGAAAAAAAAAATACAGCTGCTTACTTCGAAGTAAAAGCAATGCAGGAACTCAAATTCACAGCCCCTAATAATCAACTTTATAATATAAAGTGTTAATCAGTTTGGTATACACAAACCTGTCAGCAGGTCTGGACCCCTTCTCTAGATATCAGAGAGAATACCTGTGGTCATTTTTAAGAGCTGCCAGTAGAATTTACAATACGAAATTATGATTTATTATTCCTTCCAGGACATCTCATGTTTCTGTTCCCAATTCTGCTTCCCTCCTCATCATCCTTTTTTCAGCTAAAACTGTATTAGGCTGGGAAATGTTCAGGATGTGTGTTTTCCTCTTGTATTGTGCATAATTTTGCAAGTCATTAAACCTTTGTTTCTTGTCTTTTCTAACCTTCTCAGTAACCTATCTAAACAACTCTCAAAGGAAAATGAGTCAATCAGGAAAGAAACAGCTCTAATGCCAGACAAAAAAACCCCCAAACCCTCAAACAGAAATATAAATAAAAAGGGAAAAGCTTTCACTTATTGGAATGCAAGTACAACCAACTTTAGGCTCCTGTAAAGACATAGACTATGTTTTAATTTATTTCTACTGCCTGTGAAGTTCTATTGAACCTGAAAGGTTACTCATGTGTGTAAAATTAAGCACACTGAAGAATGTGGGAATACTTCAAGCTATATTTTAATATGAAGGATTCTACATAAGCACAAAATATGAGATTCTTGTAAGTTCAAAATAAAGACCTGCAGAATACACTGTGTTGTGTGAATAAATGCCAGAAACCACATCATTCTATAACAAGGGCCCTTCCTGTTTACCATGTTGGCATGGCAGTCCTGAGAAAATTAAATTTCCTTCACTATAAAGACATACTGTCTTCCTGTGCTAGCAGCACTTTGGTTGTGTTAAGTGCAGCAGGACCGTTTAGAACAACTGGGTTTAAGCAGTGCTGGGTGTTTTGTCAGGGTGACAAAGGGGAATTACACTGCACCCATATATGGCACACAATGCTTGGACAACATGTAATATTCTCTGTGGGGAAAGTTCACTTCTGGGCAGAAAGCCAACAAAAGGCTCATGCACCACTTAAGTCCCACTTAAACCCTATTTTGAAGGCTTAATAGTACACAGGCCATGTTCTGGCCTCTTGCCCAGGAGTGAATTTTACCATGTTCGCATCTCCTCTCTCTGCATGCAACAGGGGCAAAAGGGCACCGCCTTTGTGCGGGGCAGGACGCTGACTTCTGGAAGAAAACACCAATCTCCTCTTCTCCAAAGAAAGCCACAAATCCATAGAACAACATCTATCTTGGTTCATGGCTAATCCACCTTCCCTGACGCAGTGAGAGGTCACGTGAAGCCAATAGTTCTGTCCTACAGAGGCAGGAAACCACCTAACCACCGGCACGTGGCTGGCGTGGAGATTTCCCTCCCGAGCTGTTCAAGATCTTCAGCTGTCCTTTTCCAAGCTTCGTTTAATTTTACCTCTGTGGTGACCAGTAAGAAAATTTTTTCTCCGTCATTTCGAAGATTTCTGAGCTCGCTGTGCTTGCATAGGCTGAAATCTAGAGAGGAACTGATAATTCTTTCTTGGACAATGCCTGCAAAGGTGTTTTCCATTTTAAGAGCTCATGATATGCACCGGTGTCCAAATGACTGTTCTACTGCTACCGAACAGGGGGAGATGATCTATTGCAACAGCATTCTGCATGAATAATTTTCTCTGTTTTCACTGTTACTTCACATTTGAATGTGCAGTGTATCAGTAATACAAACTGCATTAAACTATTCCTAGAAAATAATTATTCATGGTTATAATTAGCTTACAGTACTTAGTATTTTGACCTGACCTACTGTAGAGTTCTCTGCAAAGTTGGGGGCTAAAGGTACTATTTACTTGCAGGCAGTTATACAAACAACACCCAAAGTGCAAGATTTCATATTAAAGATGAACGTTATCAGCCTGTCATACAGCTTAGACTTTATGTATGTTATTCTTATTTTAATTAATGAAAACTCAACAAGCAGAAGAATTTTGAGATATGGCTTTCTGTGAATGGATTCCAATCCATACTGATTAAGTAGATTGGAAATATTATTTCCTGATCAGATTTTTTTTTTAAGTGCATTTCCTTCCTAATTAGCAAGCAGAACACAGAACACAGTAAGTATGCAGTTCCCTTAAATAATTATTTTATCTTTATTTTTCAAACAGAATAGTGATTTACTTAGAATATCTTTGAGAGATCATTTAAAAGACAGAAGCTTATGCCCATTAAAACACAACTCCTCTCTGAAAACTGACTTTGTGTCACCAAAATACTTGCGGGGTTCAAAAAATATTTTGACACATTTTACTTTTCAATCATTATCAAAGGATTTTCCCCCTACATATTCTTATTGTGTCTTCATTTCCAGAATTGTTTTTAATTAAAAAAAGACTGTTTTGTTACAATGGATGATTTCAACCCACAAAATATCCTATTGTGCTTGCTATCAAAACAAACAGGTGCACCCAGCAGCATGCACGGTATGCAGTGCAATTGAGCAAACAGTTTGTGCAAAGATTTAAGCTCATCTGAACAATGTGAGTTCAAGTGATATGAATTGAAGCCAAATATTCTGGATGAAGGGCTCAGATCTGAGGGAATCTGGATGGAGCACAGAACCTGTTGATCTTTGTGGGAATTGTGGGCACTTTATGCTGTATAAGAGATGACAGTCTCTGTCAGGGTTAGTTTCTCAGTTTGAAATACCCATGAATTTTTTATCAATAGCAGAGCTACTTCTCTATTGAAACTGTGCTCCCTCCTGTCCACATATGAAAAAAATCTTTCTGTTCAGATGTTTGCAGAGATTTCATAAGATGGGAAGACATGGAAACTAAAATTTGCTAGAAGTCAAAGAAAAGATGAGTGGTAGTTAAATAACGCTATCTGTGAAGTTTCAGAATGTCTCAATTTCCTATGTGGTTGGCTTTTATGAGGGATATAATTTAATTCCTGGATAGCCAAGGTGCCCAGCATGGCATTTTCATGGAGAAAGCACACTTTACAGCAGTTGAATGCCTTTCCTTCCTACAGCCTCAGACTTGTGATGGTAGGGAACGCAAGGGGACAGTGATAAACTAAAATTCTCTTTGCTTCAAGGCAAAGCAACCTGTCCTTTACTGCCAGAGTGTTGTGTGGCTGTCTATGAATATTTCATTACTGCTGGGCTGGGGCCACTGATTCAGTTCAGACTCCCAATTAGCACTCTGCATCTAACTGTCTGTTGTTATCTTTTTTTACTCTACTGTGATGTCTTCATTTATCTCAAGTGGATGGTTCCTTTATGTCTCACCCTTCCTACCCTTCCGCTCCCTTTCATGGTACTTCAGTGCCTGGAGGTTCCTTACTGGGCAGTGGAAGGAGCTGCTTGCCAGGAGTCCCTGGGAACTCTCTGGAATGGAGTTCAGTGTCTCATTGTCCCATGGACATCCTAGTCCTAATAACAGTGAGTGGACATTTTCCTGCCCCGGCCTGTGATGTTACTTCTTTTAGAGGCCAAATTCCCTGATTTCTCAAATGGCTGAGAGGTCCCTCCATCAGCCATCCCTTCATATCTCCTCTCTGTGAACACTCACTACACACACTTCTGGCTCTGATCTAGATTGTATCTCTTCTGGATAAACTAGGACCTTTATTTGTTCTGATGAACACTGTGCACATCTGTAGGACAATTTTGATCAATAATGTAAATTCATTCTGGTCACATGCAGTCCAGAAGATCCAGGACAGAGCAAAAGATGACTCTCACAGGGTCTTGAGATGCCCCAAAATGAATTATGGTGTATGGTGATACTAAGAAGCTTCACATATTTTCGATATGACGTTGTTTGAAACTCTGAACTAGGCTGAATTATTTTTTTTCTAAGATGTAAAAGATATTTGAAACCTTTAACTCAGGATTAATGCAGCAAGTACAAACTCCTCCAGCTTGGAGTGAAGTTGGAAAGTGGAAGGAAAGAAGTACTTTCTGAGGTGAAACTCCTAAATAGACAGTATCATTTTCCCCAGTTGGCAGTTACAGTTTGGTGATCCCAGACTTCTACATGCAAAAATACTTGACTGTCAAAACACAGTTATTGGCTAAAAAAAGGAGAAAACATTTCTGCTTCTGAGAGGGGGGTGACTACCCCTCAGTGTTTGTCAGCCTCCAATTCTGGATGTGCATTATAAAATTTTGACTGCACATACATGGACAGGTTTTTGGCAACAGGAGATGGTTCAGCTTTGTTTCTACTTAATTTTACTTTAGTTTTCAGAGGAAATCTCTTGTGAAATATATGTTTGTTTAGAATCATGTACGTGCATGTTGCATGTGTGGGGTCTCTATTTATCTACCACCTTGATACAGGATTTAATGAACCTCTATAAAAGGGTAAAGTGAAGGAAAGTTTCTCCCTTGGAGAGCTGCATTAAGAGTTGTAGCTTTATTAAATACATTTAATCTCATAGACATTTTGTGAATAATTCTCCATGAACTGTTTCCTTCTGGGTCCTTGCTTTTATTTCCAGTAGTCAAAGTATTAATAGGGTTAAAGGTGCTGGCGTGGTGAATTTATGGGCGACATCTCTCAGTCCGTTAAAGCAGGATCACTAATGGGTGACCTTGAGGTTCGACCGTCCCAGACTCAGGAAGATCAAGTCTCAGACCCCTCCTGCAAGTGCTCTGACCTCTCCATTCTTCCCCTCTATGGCCTAACCTTTCACTCACTGATCTTTGACCAAATTATTAAGCAAACACCTGCTTAGGTCTCTGACCAAAGACTGTAGACCAGGAGAGCTGACATAATTCCTTGTGAATTAGCTTTAATAATAACAATACTGGCCTAAGGAGAAAATCAGGGGGTAGGTTTACAGTAAATAATCATGCTGCTACAGAGCACATCCAGAACGGACTCTTCAGCAGCTCTCACCTACAGTAAATCAATGCTAATCTATTTGACTGTGATAATAACGGCTTGTCAGCAGATACAGTTTCTTTATTTGACTTGACTAGGACAATGACTAGGTAAAATTTATTTCCTATTACTAAAACAAGACAAAGACTAAGATTAATCCTTTGATGCCAGGGATTTCCCATTGGTAATAATGCAGAAACTGCATTAGTGTTCAACACTGTTGCTAAGAGTAACTGGAACAGAAAAAAAAAGGCTGAAAAATATCTAATGATGTCAAATGTTAAGCCTGTGTAATGTTACCTGATTTACAAATTGAAAGAATGGTCTGAATTTCCCCACATTTCTTTGGATTGCCTTTTGGCTCTTGTGGTGTGATTTTATAAACCTGCATCATCTGAGATTAACTCATGAGTAACGCCAGCACAAGGATTTTCCCTAAACAGACTGTGAATATTGTTTAAAGACCTTACTCACAAAAAGTGGTGGAATCTGAATTACTATACAATAATAAATAGAATGAAATCTAGCTAACAATATTGCAAATTAAATTAAAGGCAACTTAGTATACACCCATCTCCTGCCTATAAACCAGTATTAATTGTTTGTTTGACCAATGCACATATTTTCCTGCATACAAGGTTATTCAGATTGACTGTCCAAGTTTAAACTGATTTACATGGATTATTACTTTTCATTCCTTGACTAGATTAGTTGTAAGATTAAACCTGGAACAGCTGGATAGATGTCATGGACTACACGTACATATATACTTGAAAACATATCATTTGTTTATATCTAAGTATTCACATTCAGAGAAGCTTTACAGTAGGCCTAGAAAAATATCAGTCAGATATCTGGGAGTCTGTTGCATAAAATCTGCCCTGGGCTCTGTCCTTAAGCAAAACTGGTGGCTTCTTTTCTGGAGAAAAGAAATGGAATTGCTTATGATGATTGGTTTGAGAGAGGAGGTAAGTTAAAAGATAATCAATATTCAGTAAAAACTACAAGGCAAGCACTGTAAAGACTAAATGGATTTTAAAATGATGTTTATTTGAATTCTTTTGCTTTACACAGTCATTAATTAGTGAAACACAAGACCAAATGATTACAGCACAACAGAGATATTCAGTTAAATGCATTACCTCCTTCTTTTCTGACGTGCCAGTGTGCAAGGTCAGATTTTACCCAGATTTACACAAATGCAGCATCACCAAACTCAATTTCTGCCCTCAGTCATACCAGGTAATGCCACAGATGAAGATTTTTTCCATTTCATGAAAAAATACACATAGTCAAGGGCTTGATTGGAAGCCCAGTAGAACCATGGGAAGTTTTCCCTTTGACTGCAGTGAGCTTGGAGTCAAGCCTTGCATGGTTGTGAAATATCCATAAGATATTTGGCCACACATGAATCTGCACTCTGATATACTCCGTATTTGTATTTTATCACTATAAAACTAGTTCACATATTTGCTGACATTTATCAGACGATGATTTTAGTGCTTCAGATGGGTCAGATTTGGGTTGTAGGTATGTTAGAAGTTACACAAATACAAGAAAAATAGTAATCCATAAATTTTTCAGATATTTTATCATAGAATCATTTCAATATATCTCCCACCAATGACAGAAAACACTCTTTATTCAGAAATTAAAGGGAGAAGTTATCAATATGAAAATTAAAGAAGTAATGTTGATATGAGTTTATTAGTAATTTTTAATGTAGATGTGGGCAAGTTTTACTGGCGTGTACTTTCAGTGCTTTGTTCCTTGTATCGTTCTGATGCATAAAGTAGCTAACTTATTTATAAAAGCAGAAAATGTGTCTGTCTGTGTGCTGTGGGATGTGTTAAAGATTTTCTTACAATAAGAAATGAAAAAAATGGTTTTGCCTTTGCTCATACCTGCTGCTGGTGGTTAAAGGTTGCAGTCTTTTACCCATAAGAATAGAAAACACTTGAAATATAACATTATAAACCAAGGATATATTACATGGTTTTATTTGAAGAACGAACTGATTTTGTGCTTACTGATAATTCAAGCAGAGAATTGTTTTAAAATATCACTGCAGGTGATGCCATAAGGAAAGTAGGTTCTCTGGCATATGTAAGATGGAAAAAAGAGGGTATTCCTGAAAGAGGAATGCACATCAGTCAAAGGCATCAATAAATAAAGCTCTTTTTCATATGTAAATGGGAATTTCTAAAGTAAAAAGGTATTGTTTTATAAACAGTGAGATAATATTCTTGAAAAAGGTTACCAGTGATTACATAAGTTATCTCTTCCATAAAGAAATTTAGAGCTCATAGTTGCTCTTTTCATTAAAAAGGCTTTTCATCTACTCTCACACAGAAAGCCAAGCTCTGCATTTTAATTAGAGATAACAAATAATTATATTAGGAAACTGAAACTATGAAAGTCTTTTTGTGATGCTGTATAGATCTATTTCTCTCTAAACATATGAGTATATACATTCAACTTCTGATTCACAGATCACGTTAAAGGAGATAATACTTACATAAATATGATCAATATTCGGGGTCTTTTGACAAGGGCAAAATACCTTTATATGCTTGAAGCAGAATAAAGCAGGACTAAATCTGTCCAGCCTGCCCAAAATATTAAGTGGCCTCAATATAAATGCAAATAAAGACAACAACACCACCCCAAAAAATATTATTAAACTAAGGAAATACGAGGTGACTGGATTTTTCTGGGGAATGTGTTGCCCTTGATGTCAGCAAACTTTGGAGGATGCCCTGCCAGAGCAAGGGTCTGGTGTTGGGTTTAATGCAGCTGCATCAGCTCTAAAGGAAATACTGGAAATGTCCCTCTCGTTCATGCCTCAAAGTGTAAATTCCTCTTTTTTTTATTATTATCACACATAGGGGCATCTTCCCTGGGTGAAATTAGTGCACCAGAGTCTTCTCTGGGTGAAATTAGTGCACCAGAGTCAAGGGCAGAAAAAAACCGCAGAGCCAGACTTGCCCAAGTTCTCCCCCCGCCCAGGGAGCAGCTGACGTTGGGAAAGCAGAGAAGGGAGCCATTAGAGTGGGGTTTGGGATTGACACTGACCTAGGGCTGCCATCCCGCATTGTCCTGCCATCTGCACAGACGTGAACTTTGCCTCCAAAATTTGGCTTCTCAATTAACATGTCCAGCTGGGGGGAGAATTCCGTCATTTGCCTAATATCATTATTGCCACGGCTCTGACATATTAATATTAAAAATATATGTGAACAGATCAAGGATTTGCCTAAGCACTTCTCTTTTTATTTCACATAATAGGCAGGAGGTGAAAGAAGACACAATATAATTTGAAAAGCATAACCCTGATTAGGCAGTTATTGGTACACAGCTAGAGCTTACATTTAAAAACATTTTCATTTATTAGCAGTGCCTGTCAAATATAATGTTTTTTATTTTTTCTAGCTGTTGTGAAAGTAGATGCAAGGTCATAGGATGTTTTGAGGTTTCAGTAAACAGGAAATTATTTACATCCTACCACGGTTTTTGCAGAATAGACATCTTAAGATGATATTTTTGCCAGTGGATATTTTTTTTAATTGGTGATTTTGAGAAAGCAAGACTCAGGCTTCAGTTGTGTTGTTACAGTATGGTGGAATCAGTGACTTGTCTGGATTAGGCCTTGAATGCTCCAAGCTTGGTTTTAGAGCATTTGCAGCTCTTTTCTCCCTCCCAACAGTGACAACCTAATAGGATAATGAATGAGACCTTAAATGTTGGGATCTGGGGAGATTGGAGATAGAGTGTAATTGTAAAGCTTGGCATGATGCAGCTCCTCTTAAGCTCAAAGATGTTTTAAATGGATAACTAACAATAACATTATATTTATTTCCAATCCCCTCTGGAGAAAATAGCACATTTTCCATACCCTCAGCAGCGTTGTACTGTGTGCAACGTAGTGCTGCCTTCAAAAAATACTTCTAAAGTGAAAAAGTCACCTTGAAAATATTCATATTCTGCCTGTGTCTGAGTCCTGGGTTGTTCTCAGTCTCGAGCCCATACATGTGTGTGTCCTGCTTGCTTTTTATGCCTCAGAGTAATCACATTGAACTCTCAACAACTCGTGAGTAAATCTAAATCTACCAATAGCTGGACATGTCTCAGTAAAATCTACAAGTTCCTTGGAAAATTTCTCCCACAATGTGCTTGTAAAAGATAGGAACTTTTAAAAACCTCTCAGTTGTAGGAAAACCCCTTTTTCCTACAATGTCGAGTTTTTCACAGATGTTTCCTCATGACTTCTAAAATTAAGGGTAATTCAAGGAGTCTTTTTGGCGTGAGCTGAAATGGTGCAAGTTTCCACATACTAACATGAGTCTTTGTATTGAATTTAATTATTCTTGGTCTTGTCTTAAATCAGTATCAGTGCAACACACAGATGAGAACCAAGACTTCCATCAACAAAAGGTTCTGAGGATTAAATAATTTCTTTAAGTGTATCAGGTGCTTTATCATAACAAAATAGGGCTGTGCTGTCCCTCATTGAAATATGCTTGTCTCTGATATAATTGTAAAGGAAAGAAATTCTACATCCTTATATTCTAGATGGAGTGAAGGACTTAACTTGTGGTAACTGTCTGTTAACCAACACAATGGAATTCTTTCCAGAGTTTTCCCATGCTGTGCATTAGTGACATTACAGCTTCTTCTCAGAGCATTTTTAACCCCATCTAATGCAAAGTATCAAGGGTAACAGAGGAAAAGGACCAACAGAATCACAGCAGGAAGAAAATGCCTTGGAGATATTGGCTGTAGAGCAGAAATTCAGTCTCACTGTTTCTCCAAACTAACTGCGAGCTCTGGGAAGTTCAGAGTGCTGCTGAGCACACCAAGTCGGGGCTGCAAGGAGATGAGAACAGCTGATAAATCTGTGGCACATTCCCAACAAGGCAGTTTGTGTCCCTGGGGTGTTTGTGTGGCCTTTTGTTACTTCAAATGTTATGAGTAATTCAAGCTGCTGTTAAATCTTGCCTCAAACACATTGCTGTTGGATCTCCTCTGTAAACTCTCCCTGCTGAAAAAGTTACTGGGTGGACCAGTGGTAAAATGACTGAGTGATAGCAGGGAGGCAGCTCTGGGATATAGACACTGATATTTTGAGAGGTCTGTAGGCTGGGAATGTCCTCACACACTACCCTCACCCCCTCCACGATCTCTTTTCCCTTCTCAGTGAGAACAAGTTTACCAGAAATGCTTCAAGCTCGGCTTTACAGCATTTGCAGCTCTCTTCTCCCTCCAGTGTTTTTCTTTGGGAGGTAGATGATATCCCTCTGTTTGGTTTATTTCCCCTTGTAAAAAATAAATCTGTTTTCAGAAATGCTTCAGATACTTCCCTGTGAGCAATTCTGTCTTCTGCCTTATGCCCCAAAGGCACTCTGAGCTGAGCTGATTTAAGGATTTTAAAGGAAGAGACTGGGAATGTTGATATACCATATAACTCTAAGGCATCTTCTTAAGCATATGCTAAGAATGGATTATGGTTTTTATTCCTTACTCACACTTCATCTTTCCAAATGGCTGATTACAATTTTCATCTGCTTATTTCAACATCATTTAGTGGGTAAGAGGAGGAAATACACATCCTCTTCCTGCTCCCATCTTCTACTCCTTATTATATGGTTTTGATCCCACTGTTAAGTCCATACAGGAGAACTATCCAGGAGCTGATCTGGGTCACATACAGAGGGTTTGAGCACCAACAAAAGCAACTGAAGCTGAATGAACCCAGGACTTCAAGAAATCGCTCAACCTCTATAGCAAAAATAAAGCCAAAATGAATGGAAATTTCTGGAAATGTAAATCTGTACATTCCTGCTGTTCCCATTCACCATGATAAAGAAGGATCCCAAATGAATTTACTGACACAGGTGAATTAGGGCTAAAAAATTATTAGAAAATTATTTAGGATGACTAATAGCAGGTTTGCCCGACTACATTCTTCACCACTTTGAAAGAGGAAAACATGGAAATAACCTGGTGTAGTGGAAGGTGTCCCTCCCCATGGCAGGAGGGTGGAATCAAGTGATCTTTAAAGTTCCTTTTAACCCAAACAATTCTATGATTCTTAGATTGTAGCACATAAAAAATTTTTAATACAAATCACATCTTTAATTTTATATAAACTCTGGTTCATAGTCAACAAAGCAATTCTTCAATAAATCAAATACTTGGTTTCTTCAGGTACCCAAAGGTAAGGCTGGAATTATAGATCTTGCAGAGAACACTGTAAATTTTGCTTTGACAATGTCCATTCCAAAATGGGTTACCAAATTTTTCTGTAGATATTTATGCTAAATCCCTGGAACGTTATGGGCAAAGCAGCACAACGACACCACATTTGTAGAAATTAGACTTTCAGAATTAATAAAAGTCTCAAATGTTAAGAGTTAAACTCAAATTGGGATCACATCTGGAGTTGGCTCTTAGTTTCACCCAGGTGCTTTAATGCTTGTGGTCTATTTGTTATCCTACTGATGTGTCCAAAACCAGGGCTTTTTTCTTGATCCAGAATCTTTTCTATTACCTGTTACAGCTTAGCAACAATTAACACATCTTCCCATTTCCATAGTCAGTATCAAGTCAAATAACTCTTCTGACAGTTTGAAAGGCTGTAACTTCGCATTATTTTTTCTTATTTTGCACATGAACTTCTCTGCCTTGGTTTTATCAAATGGAAATGCTACATAAGTATTGCAAGGAAACTCAGACTGAATCTGGACCAGAAGCACTAACTAGCTCAAATGAGAAATACAAACTAAAAAGCTGCCTGTCCATTTTGGAAACATGCAGATAATGTGTGTGTCACTTGAAATTCACATGCATTTGGGATCGGCAAAGAAAAGTAATATAGAGCAATGATATCTTTGATCATCGAAAGAACTCAGAAACATAGGAACTGTGTCGAGTGTGGTTATCATCAACCCATTTTCTATTCCCAGTGCACAAATCATTTCATGCATTCTACAACCCAAGCCACGATGCTGGGCTTCAAAAGCAATTTCAGCAGCAAAATAAGGTGCTTTTCTTCAATTTTCAAGCCATTTGTACGAGGTTAGTGTTGTTTACCCACCTGGTACACTGATATTTACATACCCCTTTAAAGAAAATTGGTAGGTATGATTTATGGAGTACTGTAAGAGCACAATTTTCCATGTAGTGCACCTAATCTGAAAGGGCACTTGCAAAGGTCACTCTGGCCATACAAATACCAAGTCTTCTCTTTGGAATAAGTTAGGATATTCATTTTTCTTGGAAAATGTCAGCAGTACCCTACTCCAGGGGTTAGTTTATGCAGATAAATGCGTAAGCCTTTAATCTTAAGGCAAAAATACTCTACACAAATGTAAGAGAAGTCCATCTATCACTGTTAAGACCTGTAATTTGTTTTTATTTAAATCCCAAGCCAGGGCAGCCTGGGCAACAAAATTGTTAACATGGTAGCTCACATCTGAGCCAAGATTAAAGTATATAAACATACATCTGCTTTCAACCTGGGTGAACAATACACCATGTCTTCTGAAAGCCATAATCTGGATTTCGAGCATCTCAAATATCTGCTCTTGTTGTGCTACTATGAAGTCTCAGAGTGCCTGACCTGAGCATGTTAAATTGTCCAATAAGTGCACCGTGTATTTCCAGCATTTTATCTCTCAATGAAGAACAGTGACAAATGTTTTTATAGTAAACACACCATAATAAAAAAAAGATTCATTTTCCAACTTTGGACAAAAAGGACATAAACCTAAGAAGTGCTTAAAATAACTCCAGTGCTATTTTTCATACAAAGGATTGATTTATTTTCTTTTTTCGTGTGGGGAATGCTCCATGTTTTTTTTTTTTTTATTCCATTTATAATGGTCCATCTTTATCGTTACTAGAAGTTGTTATTGACAACAAGAAACACTTCCATCTTGGTTGTTAATCATATCCATGTGGGAAGTTGTTTTTATAGATAGTTTTTCATGCCTGGTTTTAAATCATTTGGCAGAATATTTTATAATGAGGAGTCTCAGCTTTATTTGAGTTGTCTCAATAGCCAGAAACAAAGACTGTGATCTTAATGAGGTCTAGGAGATTTTAAAATGGAAATCATGTGGAAGTGCGTTTTAGAAGTGGTGTTTTACATGTCAAAACTGGGAAAACTAATACATTGGGAGTTTTTTTCAGAAAATGCTGGTCAGTACTACTAAAATTTGTCAAGGTGCATCAGGATGATGGATATAGTTGGTAGATCCAAGTCTATTGCTATTATTTTCCCATTTATTTTTTTCCTATATAAACAAGGAAAGGGTGATACAACATACAGTGCATCCTTATTTCACATGAGCTGCCTTTAAAGAGATCTGGATATTGTGTAATTTATTACAATAATTGCAAAGATGTGTGGTTCAAGCAAGGTGAATCAGTGAGTTAGGGAGCTCCTCGGGACTTGATGCAACACAGTGGTTTCTGGAAGAATAATTCACTTTCGTGTGTTGTAGTATGTGCAAAATAGAATGTATAAATGAAATCTTAAAGCATGTTTTTGTTAATTATCTCAGATTTTCGCCAGTGTGATTTTTGTCAATTCTTTCTAAAGGTAGAGGCACTTTGCATGGCAACATAGAGGAAAATCTCAGACAGGAATTTACCTGCATGTCTAATCCTTTCAGTCACCTTGGATGATATCCTATATATGAACACTGAGATTGGCCAGTTCATAGGCTGTGACAAGGAATCTCTGCAAGGTGCTTTAATTGCGGTGAACAAGAGGCACATTTTTTTTCCTTCTAGATTTGTGGGTACTGTTTTTTTATAGGCCTTGGGAAAAATGACACTCCTCTGAGGCTTTTTTCCCCCAGACTGGTCTGTTTTATTCTTTGTCTCATTAGAACAGACTTAATACAGGGAAATGAAGTCCTTCCACAGAGCAATCCAATACTGGTCAAAACAAACAATTTAATTTTCTTTTTGCTAATACCACTAAAAATGATGTTAAAAATTTCTCCTGCTAGAGAACCTAAATCTTTCACTATGGACCATGTTGAAATCTTCTGCAGCATCTCCACACTGCCATTAAAAAAAAGTAACACAAACTGGGTGAGATTCCAAACAGGCGATTAGTTTGCCATTGAAGCATAACCAATGCCTCAACTAAAACAAGCAAACAAGCAGTCGAACATGTGAACATAATTTTCTATCATTTCTTTTTGATGTGGATTGGATGGAAAAAATCTGGGATGCAAGCCATGATGTAGATTTTCAAAATTGATTAGCATTTTTGGACAGTGGCAGCAATTTCTGTGGTGGTGTAATTTATTTTAAGCTAAAATTGATTAGTGGGGTTTTTCTTTTTTTTTTTT